>CABFOV010002234.1:79085-89997 GCA_902141375.1 Timema poppense
CAAATTAAAAAAAAAAAAGTTCACTGTTGAGTCTATCTCTCTTCCTAATTTGAGCTTTCTATATCATTTAAAATGTTTGTTTTTTTCTTTTTACATGTTCCCCATTTCCTGTAGCAGCATTTTAAAATCTCCTAATTTTATTTTTATTTAGTTGTATGGGATGATTCTGCAAACTTCCTGATAAGCAAAATTTCAAGTTTCCTGCCAAAACTGTGTGGACATTTATAATGATGAGTGAGTCAGTGAGTACCACACCTTTCTGCCCCTCTCCACCCTCAAATAGGATGACATTTGAAAAATCCTAAAATAGAAATCATCCAATTCTAGAAAGAATTCTTCATTTTAAATTTCAGGGTTTTATGTCACCTAGTTCAAATTACACACCAATGAATTTTGATAACATTTAACTACTCTTTTTCATCCAGTAAAGGTTAAATTTCTCAAAAAACCATATTGACTCTTACCTAGCGCTTAAACGGACTCTTCACGCAAAATTTTATGTTTATAAGTCCAAGGGTTGGAGAAATAAGGTATGAGTAAGTAAGTGAGTGGATGGGTCTTCCTTCTCTTTATAATATAAATATACATTTTTGACCATTAAAATGTATAGTAAAACTGTTTGCACTTATTAAAACGTCATTTCATGTGCTCTGTGGCAGTCACTTTTGATAGACATAACTAATACTTTTTCAAATGACACTAAAATATAATAAAACGGTATCAATGATGACCATGAAAAGATATATTTGTATTTTTAAAGGGTGCTTCAAATGTCCATTTGTAAGTATGTAAGTACCATATATGTATAGTATTTGGTTTTCTCTGTTTTTGTTAGTATTTCTTAGAGAGCTCTAGGCTTTCATCCATCGTTAATTTTAAATTCAAAATCTTTTAAAATTATTATAGATATAATACCCTTTCAGTTGGGGATTCAACAACGACGTTCAATATCTACAAGCATCATGGATGAGAGATTGACAATGAGCGACTTCACTGATATTAACATGCATGACAACACTAGTAGAAGATGATCGGTGGTCACAGATACCCCGTCATGTTGACCAACCTGTGAAGGGCAAGCTTGAATCATGATCTATTCAACTGGCACTGACCGTCATGAGTCCGGACTAATAGGGTCAATGCATTCTATTGTTTCCTATGTTGCGACAAATTAAGCGATTACTCTGCACATTACTAGTGACCTATAATCAAATAGGGTGTTTATCAGAGTGTTTCCCAAAAATTTTTTTGGTTATGACATTAAATAGCATATGTAGTTTTAATAGTAGATTATTTTCATACATAGAATTTTTTTTAATACTCTAACTAACCATTTAAAATAAATTAAATTGTAATCAGTTTCAATAACTTTTTAATAAGACAAAATCAGAATATGATTATTATTTTAGTTAAAATGTTACCTTTTTACAAAACTTGATAAAATGACAAAAGCAAACTTGGATTTTGGGTTCTATACTAGTTCATAGAAGACAGCACAGAGCATGCTCAGGATCTGGACGATTATTTGTTTGGGTTCTATACTGGTTCATAGAAGACAACACAGAGTATTCTCAGGATCTGGACGATTATTTGTTTGGGTTCTATACTGGTTCATAGAAGACAACACAGAGTATTCTCAGGATATGGACGATTATTTGTTTGGGTTCTATACTGGTTCATAGAAGACAGCACAGAGCATGCTCAGGATCTAAGAGATTAAGTGTTTTAGTCTCGATGGTCACAATACCTTAAAATAATTGTTTCTTATATATATACTAGCTGACCCGGCAAACGTTGTTTTGCCATATAAATAATTTTTAAGTAATTTCTAGTGTAGACAAAAAATAGCTTACTTATTGTAAGTGTGTAAGAATGTGTTATATGCGTGAAATAGGCATGGAGCTCTGTGAACGATGAGGGAATATAAAAATAACAAAAGGCAAACATTATTTTTAAGTTATTATAATTTATTCCTTAAAATTATATATCATTAATTAATCAATTACGACAGTAACACTAACAAACAATATCAATCTCTTAATGCCATAGCGTGAACAATATTTTTTGTTAGTCCATCTTTAGCTAACACAAACAAACTGGATGGTTTACCCACTCGAGAGCATGCCACGTATAATTGTCCGTGTGAAAAACATGGTGTTCTCAAATCTAAGCCACAAATAGACATCGTTTGACCTTGGGATTTGTTGATAGTCATTGCAAATGCCAATCTAATCGGAAACTGAATACGTTTGAATTGAATTGGCACATGACGATTGATCAGTTATCGACCGGGGATGAAAAATGATTAAATTACTAAAATGGCTATTAAAAAATAGGGGTTGGTGATAAAAGGGTAAAAATTTAGGGTTGTATGTATTTTTTAATGCGACATAATAAAAAAAATAAAGATATTAAAAAAATGTCTAAAAATTATAGAAAAATGTTAAGAGTGGACAACCCTTATCACTAAGGGGTATGAAAAATAGATGTTGGCCGATTCTCAGACCTACTCAATATGCTCACAAAATTTCATGAGAATCGGTCAAGCCGTTTCGGAGGAGTACGGGAACGAACATTGTGACACGAGAATTTTATATATAAGATATATATATATTTTGTCAGAAAACTTTAAGTTCATTTTCAACTTATTAAGTCATATTGGGTTTATCCATGAACTGGGTCTAAAACTCATACTACTGTAAGCATCTAAAATGTTATTTCTTCACTCGATTTTATTGAAACTTTGGGGAATAATCTCTGACAACACTGACGTTCACATTGAACACACTTCCGATCCAGCTGTGCTTCATAAGTTTAACATTATACCAGTCTATTAGTTCCTCAATCTTCTTTAGATGGTTTTCTAAAACAGTCTGGATATCCTTGAATTATATTTCTGATGACTTTACTAGCAAGGCACTTGGTTCTGGAAAAGTGGCAATTTTTCTCCAGAGTCCAAGATTCCTCTATTTTGAAGGAAGAAATTTTCCCATTGATCTATTCTAAAGTTTTATTTTGAATCCACATATCTAAATTTAATTCATTCATGTTCCTTAAGATGCCACTCAAATAAGCATTTCCAGCCAAAAATCCTCTTTCAAACAGTCAGCCAAAAAGGAATTATCATATTTTAGTTTTTTAGTTCAATTATCCATCCAAGAATATCACGTTCTATTGGTAATTAGATGGAAATAGTAAGTCCTGGTCATGTGACCTCATCTCTTTAAATATTTGATGGGAAATTGAAGAATTTAAAGCCTTGACCTTGACAAGATTTACAATTTGGATTTTATCACTAAAAACTACATAATGTTTTGGTTGCACTCGCTGATAAGACTTTTATACTGGGGTAAAAAATAAAGAATTACTATCCTGTCAGTTTTTTCTCTTTTGATAAAGGTGACAAATTTCAAATGACATTTCATCATGGATGAAGTCTCATCTATGTACATATCCAAACATTTCGACCATATAAGGTCAGGATTCTTTCAGGAATTGTTTACCATTATTAAACATGTGTTCTCCATTAGTGATAGTTGATAGATCAGGATATAAATTCCTTCCTACCAAATATAGCTTTCTCCATTGTATCTCAAAAAAACCAAGAGCTGAGATTCATCTGAAGTTTCGACAGAATCATCAGTTTGCAAAAAAAACCTTTTTATTTCGGTGTCACAATAAATTGAGACAACATATTTTATGAAATGAAGTAAATTTGACATTTGATGTCATTGTTGTAGAGGAATACCTATTCCACATTCTTGGTAGAATCTGATCCACAAAGAGTTTTAACCCTCTCTAAATATTTCATGCCACTTCAAAGGATGGCAAGGAAGTTTTCTCTACAGAAAAAAACTGGATTGGAGGAGTATCATTCCTATTACGTTTAAGATATACTTATTTATTATTTCAGTATCTCGGTATCTTTTTGTCTAAATTTGGACGAGACGAGTTAGAATGACGCTACAATAATTTGTTTTCCTTCGTAGATACATTGATTAGCACTTGCGGGACTGAACACATCGATGTCGGTGATTCCCATAGCCTTTTCTCAAATAAATGAAACCATATTAATTTTAACGACTAGGGCTTATACTACAATTTTCTTTGGACCATTTTTATACAATTAAATTCATTGTAAATTGTTTATGCTCATTTTAAAAATTAAATTCAATCTTGGAGAGATTTTCGGCAAAAAGTTGAGAGCTTAAAAATAATAAAACATGTATAATTATGTAATAGAAACCACAATATAAACCATAAGTCACAAACAAATCAAAAACATAAATCATTTACTTGCTCTCTCAACGATATTACCTATTAAGTTCATTAATCATTAGACACATATTTCTCAGAAAACAAACTCTTCCCTTATAGGCCTATATAAGTTTTCCGGTCGTAAGTATAATAGATTTGTTTGGTTTTTGCCACAGTAAAATATTTAATTACTATAAAATTCATCAACGGGATTAGTTAAGGAAAATATTAAGCAGTTAATATGTACGCGAAACTTACTTTATTTTAGTAACCAAGCGATTATTCTCTAGTGTCCCCCTGAAAATTCATTATATGTGTCAACATCGGTACCTAACGATAATAATATATTAGTAAAGAACGTACTTTGGGACAATTAAGATTGTTAGAAAAAAGTTAGAATACTTAGATATTAAAAGACATAATCATGAAAGATTGAAAAAGGAAATGTTTAGAAAAATCATACATAAGATGAAGAAATATTTAAGAAATACCAGAAAAAATTAAAGAATAGAATTCCAGGGTAAAAATTAGAAAAATAAATAATTTATCGAGGACCCGTCAATATGAATAAATACAGTATTCCTATGAAAATATAATATTTAAAACCCAATAAAAGTTAAAACACTGTAACCTTAACAGTATAGTTAGATGATAAGAAGGAATATATTACACCGTTCCAAAATAGTGAAGGAGACATATATATAGTATGAAATGGAAACTCCAAAAACACTGTAAAAAACTAATTTAATATGCGCATTAAAAATATTAAGTATGAAAAATTTCATAAGTCTTATAGGTTTAAATAACTAGTAATTAGAATAGGAATAGTTTATCTGTGATAGAAAGTGCACATAGGTTCAACCAACCATAAAATTATAAAACACATAAAAAGTCAAACATGTTTAGTAGTCAATAGTAGTTAATATATTTACATTTCTCCTTACTAAAATTAATATGAATATAGAAACAATTAAAGATAATAATGTGGTTCTTCTTATTTTAGAAAAGATATTTGTATAGTTCTAACACTCACAAAATATATATTTGGGTCCTGCAAAAATGCCCTTTCCTGTATTGAGAAGGGATACAGCATTTAACAAAATTGATAGATAAAGCGATGTAATTTTAAATACTGGTTATAATATACTGTCGGCTCCGCATGGAGAAGCAAGTAATGTAAATTCTGGTAGCTGCCTTAGTCTTGGTACTGCCAAGGTTCTAGTTCAGTGACTTGGAGCTCAAGTTTTGACTGCACTCGATTGCCTTGAATTTTTGTCAAGTGAATATGTATGCTTTATTAACATTTCTGTTGCAATTGTCAGTGTTATAGTAATACTTCATAGTGCCCCAGTTTCGTGATGTATTTCCAATTAGTGTAACCCTTCATAATTTTGTGTAAATGTATTTTTCAAGATTCTATCTTGACACTCAGGAGCTATCTTGTAGCCCTCATTTGTGTCATGACCCAGGACTTATACACCATTGGTCTAAAGTATCTACCAGGTATAGGAGCAATTAACATGGCTTCATATAAAAATTAAATTTAACAATGATAATGGCACACGAATTTATGATCACCAAATCCAGGGGCGGGTTTAAGACTGTGCCGCCCATTGGCACTAGATAATTTCCCGCCCATTTTCCCTACCTTAATTTCTATCCTTCTGAATCACTGTTATCCCCCTAACACCCATCGTTCACCAACACACATATATCATACACAAGTGCTATCTGTGAGGTGACAGATAAAAAGTACTTACGTTATTTGATTATGTATTATAGTGGGGTTTTAAAAGTAGCAATAATCTAAGCCAAGACCTAAAACGTTGAAATAAATATATTCTTACACTATTACAACACACAAATTAAAATATTATTTAGTTAAACAATATAAAGTTTGCACTAGTAGACTGTAGAACATGTTACTACAAATTAAATATTAGCTTGTACACAATAATAAAATCATAACTAATATATTTCATCTTGATTTATGCTGAGCGAACTGATCGATGATGCCAGACAAATCCATTTTATACAATAAGTGGCCTTGAATTAAGACGAATGTCAGTAAATTAAGGCTATCCTCTGTCATGTTGGTACGCAGATACAGAAAATCACAACAATCACAGACACTATGAAGCCATAAAATTATTTAAACTGGCAGAAAATACTCTATTTTCTTTCTTTGTTCAAAATCCGCCGCTTTAGGCACGTGTCTACTAGGCCTTTTCGTAAATACGCCCCTGACCAGAAATTTGAAGACACGGACCTACATTTGCTTGTGAAATAACAGTGGGATGGGATCAGGCAGGATAGGTTGAATAAATGACCTATGATTAATACTAGTGGGTTTATTAAAATAAAATGAACTAATACATGGTCATCATATGGACGAGGGTTGGATCCACTTCTCTGTGAGGTCAAGTCATATTTCATGATTCAGCCCGATGTCTGCAACTTCTCCAAAAAGGTGTCACATACAAACATGCAAGTGGCAAAAGTCTATGAAACTCCACGACACTTATTCACTCTAAGTACAGTTGTTTGGGTATGATATAGCAACAAACAAACAAATTGAAGACATTTCATTTGCATAAAATTATAAGGGTAAAATAAAAATAAACTACCGTGGTTCAAATACGATTGTTACCCTAAATAATAACTATCCCAAGTTAAATAATTTCACGGTCCTTTATTTGGCAGCCTTCTGCACCAGTAATTTATTACACAGTTTAATACTTCATGCTCACAATATATGTTGTAAAAATTCCAAGCTTTCCCCAAGAAAGTGATCAGTACCAAGTTTTAGCATTTTGTGTTTATTAATTGTTTATTTAGCCGAATAGGTAGTGTAATGTACCAATTTGTAAACCCCTATATTGTTTCAAAAAGGAAGGATAAGACTGTAATTTTAATATTTTATTGTCATTTTACATTTAAATTTGGATATTCTCTTTATTTTATAATACTATTTTTAATCATTCATTTTCATTTTAGAATATTTAAGCCCTTAAGGCAGTTTGTAAGGCAATATATTTATTTTATTTTAAATGTGCTTACTGGATGCGTTGGGCGATGAAACAAAAAGGAAATAGCTGATATTGGACTTAGTTTCCGTTCTAAGAGAAATACACTGTTTACTTAGTACGGAGCGCTTGAATTAACCAGCCAACCAAGAAGCCAGAATTCCAACTACTCTCTTGTGATAGATCGATATTGCCAGTCCACTCTGGTGCAATCGTCGATGTCATCAGAATTTGAAAAAGACGCGAGGCAGAAACAAACTCTCACTGTTACATAAGAAGGAGACGCGCGGTGGCTGGGATGGCGACAAGACGTGTGTCGCTTGTCGCCACATATTTAATTATGATATAGTGTACGGTCACTAGCGCAGGTACGGGTCAATTGTACAAACTGAAGCTGTAAATATTTATAATAACGTATAGAGGAATACGGTCTAATAATAAATGAGTATAAACGTGTTCAAAGTATATATATTGTATAAGTGGGAATTTACTTATATGATAATCGTGTCAATAAGAGAAGCTGAGCTAGCCAGGGACAGAGCTAAAGAGTATAAGTCGTCTTCACTCGTTAATTACAATTGGAGCCCAACAGTGGGCCTTTCAGTATACATAAGCGTAGTTCGTGCTTTTATAATTGGTGCCTATTGAGGGGTTTCACTCGTGCTTCTTCAATTGGCGGGCCATCGTGGGGTTCTCTATAATTCTACAACAGTCACAGTATCTGATGTAGTAGGCTCACTATATATTCAATAACAAATGGTACGGTGCTCCACACAGACTTACTCTTTTATTTTAAAATAGGCATACAATAAAAACTCATGATATTTGTGAATCTAAATAATAGGTATATAGGTATATACTACACCAAAGATTTATAAATTAATATATAATGTTACTTTAGCTATGGCATTAGAAACTAGGAACGTTGTTACATAAAAATTGAGAAAAGAGGAACACCTTTGTCCATCAAAGAGCATAAGAATCGAGTTCATTTTCAAAGATCTGTATTATAAAGTATATATATTTAATTATATCTCATAGATGATTGGTTTAGTAAAAATATATTTCAAATAAAAGATTTGTATTTTCAACAGTACTACAACTTTACAATGATGAGTTATTTCGTATTTCAAAAAGTTGTGGAAAAAATAATGAACCTTGGAAAATGTACCCATGTAATACCCTTAAACTCATTTTCATGAAGACATGATCATCACCATCTTGTTTGAAATAATAAGAAACCTCCAGATATACAATTAATCAAAATCGTTAGAGTGAGTTTCGAGACAATTGATTTTATCTATTTTTTTACCTGCGTCGAACTACCCTTAAATTTAGGGCTATACATATAATACCAAAACACCTCTGGGAGAACCTTATGAAAACCCTAGATACCAAGTTTTATCCCAATCGGTAAAATAGTCTCGGCTCTAGCCCGAGGTACAGACAGACAGACAAACAGACCGCATTGCAAAAACAACATTTTTAGTTTCAGGGGGTCATGAAACGTCGACATATTAGCAAAATATAAGGTTCAATTTTTTTTACGATCATAATACTTTATCTCCTAGGTGTCAGGAGAAAGTAAAAAAAGAGTCCAATGTGCACACCCTAAAGATTTCCCTAACTACTAATTTAAAGTTTAAAAATTCCTTGGTTAATTGAGCTTAAAGATGCACTTTCCAGTTGACACGTGGTCTGGCATTAGGTTCGCCATCTTTGATTTTTTTTAAATACACCAGAGGTGTACCCACTTTGGGGTTTAGTAAGTCGTTTTGAAAAGTTCACCTTTCTATTTTTCTTGGGTTTTGAATTACACACACTGGAGGTCACAGGGTTTAAGGCGTCTATATATTAATATAGTCAACTCCCCTTATGGTGAACCACTTTGGACCCAAATTTTTGGTCTTGATTTCCGAAGTTCACTAAAACAGAAATGTGTTTCTACCTAACCTTAAGAAAGGGGAGAAGGGAAAAACTAATGAAAATATCACAGTTATAATAAAGTTATTGTAATATATTTCATAACATTTAAATAGTTGGTGAATTTATGTTGTCTACTGTGTACAATTTTAACAACACTTTCTTCCTTTTAACGTGAAAATAGTCTATTTTTCTAAATATCTATCCTTGTAAATGTAAGATTAAATCACATAAGTTAAAGAATCACGATTAGCCTATTAATGTGAATATAAAATAACCAAAATACAAAACATAGTTTCTTTGGATATATAATTGAAATATAATCTGTAATCAAGACCACTTGGATTTTAGTTGATTTGGCGATAAAGTAAAACAGAAATATATTAATTCTACGCTCATATTAGTTTGTTGATATTTTCAAATCCTTCTTTGCCAAGGAAACCTACACAATAGATCTATACATTTAAAATATTTAACACAGTTTAAAGATTTGAATTTTACATATTTAAACCGCAAATGTAACGACACTAACAGTTTATTCGACATTTCTTAGCTTGCTAATGAGATAGATTGATAGTATATAATTTACCCTTTCTTCTTACAGATAAGGAGTTTTCTACACAAGAAGAAGTTTGATCTAAATATGGTTAGTAATTTTTTAATCTATTGGAAACAAACAGACAAACAGAATACATCGAATGTTCAGACAAATTTACAGTTTTATTATATGTATAGATTAGTTGTAAGATTCCATATTATTTATGTAAACTTAATTTTATCGTGGGTGTAGATTTAACTCACTGTTGTAAATGATTTGACAAAAATAGTTTAAATTGCTTCTAATAATAGCTCCAAGAATTTTTGTTTACATACCATTATGCATTGACAAGATTATTACATTATTTATAAGATTTATAGCTATAAGATATTTATGCAAGGGATTATAGTATCTGATATTAATATTAGTTTAAAAAAATCTGGTGTGACTATGTCGTTGCACGGCCGGACTGGTTTATTGTGAATAAGCTGCTCCTCTTCCAATTCATTTCACTCCCGATACACATTGAGAGATTTCTAGAAATTTTAAAATTTAATCCACATTTTAGTCACCAACACTGCAATTAAATTTAAATACTATTAATTAAATCAATAGATCTCGACGAGAGCTGTGGATTTAAGCTAAAACGAGCGTCGTACCACGACAGAGTGCCAAGTTTTACTTGGTGGAAGTTTCCGAGTTTGCGGTAGATTGTACACAAAATGGCAGACCTCAAACCCCCTGCCACCCGCGTTGTGTGGTGTGCTATCTGAAGGTCAATCACTAATCTTTATTCCTTCAGCTATCAAATGATATTGGTTTGGTTTAGCTACCTAAATGATTATACAAAACATTATCGAATAACTTCCCTACACTCAACCCCTAGTATTGTTTTGAATTTAAATATGTATTCACTTAAAAACTACTTTTTTTTATAATGCTATGCCAAATCGTATGATTTGCTGTCATTACTTTCGTATGGATTGTATTGATACCTTATAAATAACCCCAGTGATATAGTAAAATACTATCAATACTGAATGCCAAATGTTTTTATTTTTTAAACCTTTCTCCCAACCTTAAAATTATAATACTTTATTTTGAAAAGGATTTTATAATATTATTGGTAATGAGATATAAATAATTACTTACTGCACCAGCCTTACGA
>CABFOV010002235.1:0-10647 GCA_902141375.1 Timema poppense
AGGATGACTTTGACCAAAGCAGTGCCAATCAAAAAATCAAAACTAAAAATTTGGGATGAAGGGACTATGACAATAATTTATTATATAAATTTAGTTTGTAGGCTATTGAAAGGTATAGGTGAAAAGAAACCCTTGGAGAGCTTTGAAATGTGTTGCTGAAGAAGTCTTGAAAATATCGGGTGGACAGACAGGGTGACAAATTATGACTGGGTAAGAAGAGAACAATTTTGGATGCGATTCTTCGGTACAAAACAAACTGGATCGGACACATCCTTAGGAGGAACTGTCTTCTGCCTAACGTCTTAGGAGTAAAGGTTGAGGGAAAGAGCTTAGGAAGAAGGAGGATTCGATTATAATGACTTGGAGGAAAGAAGAACATTCTGGGAGCTCAAATATGAGGTAGAGGACAGGACGCAACGGCAAACCGAGTTCACTGAGAAAAGGAATGGACCTGTCGTAATACAAAGCGCCTAATAAAATAATTTCAATTTGAATTTGAATTTCGTTTATTAAAGTGCTGGCCAATAGTCGTAAGACCTATAACAGGCCAGCACTGAAAGTACACAAATAGGCTACCATACAAATACATATATTTACACGAGAAAATAAGATAAACAAAAATGGCTAAATAATGTTATATAATGATTAATAGTTACAAAAAAAAGTAATTAATAATGATAATAATAAAAATAGCAATAATAACAAAAACTAAAGAGTGGTTAAAAGCAGTAGCAATGTGCAAACAATAAATCAGAATATTGTAAATTTAGATAGTATAGGCAGAACCTCTACATGATAAATTAGTGATATGGGATTTCCTAAAATAACTGTATAAGTATAGCTTTTATTTTATGATAAAAGTCAAATTCGACCAATCTAGAATTGGTGCTATGAATACAATAACCTAAAGGGCTTAGTAATAATAAAATATATTTCTATTTGGCAGTAAAGTATTTTTTTATTGAAGATTTCCGTCAATATTTACGCTTATTCACATAGAGCCGCAATAATACACTCAAGTGTGTAATATATCATTCTGAGATAAGAGTTTATGACGCTAACAATGGTGCATGGCTTCTAAGGCTCGGAGATGGACAGATTCTCAATAAAGATAACCTGTAAAATAAAAACCTTCTAAGCTCCAGATCAACTTAGAAATAGTGAGAGAGCTAAGGAGACGTTCGTTAAGACGTCTTGAGGCCAGGAATATATTAATATTTGTCCGAGGAGCTACATTGAGAGGGTTCTAAAAATACTGGAAGGAGAAAGCGAGGACTCTGTTGTGATGACGAAAGAAATAATCATACTATCCAGTTGAGTTGCTCAACAGTCTTAACCCCTAAAGTCTGCCACTACACCAAATGAATTTGAAATTTTAATACCAAAAGAAGGCTGTGGAATGGAACTCGCTTGGCAATCGCTAGTTAAGTTTAGCAACAATGTAATTTAATAAACCATCCTCACAGATTTCTACCAAATTAATCCGGCTGCTTTACTTCGGATAGATCTCGCACCTACCTATATCGTGATTTTCTTAGAAAGAACCGTATTTGTTAGTTACTAAAGTTTCTTAAGAAATATATATATTAGTCATGTTATCTGCACCCATCACATTTGATAGATATCAATACCTATAAAATATCACAAATAATATAGTAAAATGCTATCAATGTTGGCAGAAATGAAATATGTTTGAATTTTATAAACTGTTCTTCCAACGAAAATCAGGATATGCACTTCACTGGCAAAATTTCCCCGTACGAAAAAATTTCACTACTTCCTTTTATGAAAATTCTAAAAATTGTTCAAAATAACTGGGAACAATCTTCGCTCGAAATGATAAATCCGAAATTGCGACTGTCGGCATGCCTGGCCCTTATTTTTAATATATAATATAGAAACAAATAGCACTAACCATTAACGTATAAGACAATGAAATGTTTTTCTGTCACTGTTACAAAAATATATTTTATGATAGAGATAGTTAAGCGCTAGCATGACTTTGAATCCACAGACTGGGGTTTCAATGCCCACTTGTTTCAGCAGGGGCTATTTATTTCACAATGTGTTTTCTCAAACTCTCTCTCCTAGAGAATTCTGCAACAGTTTTATTCAACAAATTCCTGATTGTAGTGTCTTAGATTATAAAAGTCAAGACGAAACTAGCGAGTACATTTAAATAAACATTTATTAGCAAAATAAGATATTTATGGTTGCTTATTTGTTTTTGCTCCAAATCTAAATATGAGTGCAGAAATGAGGAAGGTGGCATTTAGAAAAATGGTATTTATATTTTCATATAGATATGAAGGAAACTATTTAGGAATAAAAACCTTCAAAACACTCGTCCTGTATTCAATCCCCGACCTCCGTAACACCAAAAGTTAGGTCTAATGAGAGTGTGATGCTTTGTACCACGTGACCAGCGATTCGGGCAGTATATACAGGATGTCCGTAAATTTACGGATACGATCTGTACCACACGATTCTCTGGCTTAAACTAAATAGGAAATACTCTTTGGTAAAAATGCGTTAGGCCCTTAATTTTTGAGAAAAATGACGTGAAAATAGATTAAAAATACTTTATTCCACTTTAAGCACAGCACGTTACATCAGCTATAATATTGGCTAACCTTCTCAATAGATGTTCGAAGTTTGCTCCACGCAAAGCAATGTATTTTTCCGCACGTTTGATGAACGTGGCGTTGCATGGGAACGTCAACCGTGGTGATAGCGGCATGTAACCGTGCGATGATGTCATCGGCTGACTCTGGAAGGTCGTCTGGTAGGTAAACCAGTGATTTTAGGTGAACCCACAGAATTAAATCTAGTGGTGTGAGGTCTGGTGACCTCGGTGGCCATTCCACAGGTTTCCCAAGCCCAATCCACCTACAGGGGTAGGTGTCGTGTAGCAGTCGGCGGCCCACTATTGCTGCATAGTGAGCTGGGGCGCCGTCACAATGAAACCACATATCCTGGCACACAGGCAATGGGAGGTCCTCAATTTGGTGAAGTAAGATGGTGGCAATGAAGAAACGGTAATACTGCGAATTCAGTCACTCCGGTAGAAAATAGGGACCCACAAGTCTACCCACAACAATACCGAACCATACATTGATGATGAATCGCTGCTGATGGACATGAACTCGAATGGCGATCGGGTTAGCAGGTGCCCACAGGTGGTGTGAGAGTCAGTCATACCATCGCGTGTGAAACAAGCTTCATTGGTCCACAGTATGTGACTGACGAAATCCTGATACACCTCATGTTGTTGCAGAAGTCACTCACAGTACATCACACAGCGAGGAAGAAGATCACCTGGCAAAATATACTGCGTTGCGATGTAATAGAACGGGTGGTCATGCAGAACCTGGTGTACCGCTGACTTTGATAAGTTCGTAGCCCGCGCAATGTCACGTGTGCTGGTGCCTGTTGGATAGCATCCTCAAGATCCGGTGTCCACACATTGCGTGGCCGTCATGTATCACCGCGATGTGCTGGTCCCATTTGACCACTCTCTCGGCAACTCAGCTACAACCAGGTGAAACACATTTACACTTGGGGTGCCGTCTGTTGGGATAGCGATCAGCGTACAATCGTGCCGCAGGTCCAACTTGGCTGCTTGATGCACCCATGGCCATGGCCATGTCCCAATACTCTACGTGTGTGTACTCCATGGCCTATTTGACACTACTGAGCTCAAATATTGACCCAGCCCTATACCTTACCACCAAATCATAATGTAAGACACAACGTTGCCACATAGCCTCTTTCTTCTACTGTTTCCAAAACTTTTATGTAGCTTCTCTCAGGAACTGAGGGTCTAACGTATTTTTACCAAAGAATATTTTCTACTTAGCTGGGGGCACAGAATCGTGTGGTAAAGTTCGTATCCGTTAATTTGCGGACACCCTGTATTTTGGTAGGAAGAACTTTTAAAAAAAAAAAATTTCCGTTACAATGATAACATTTTACTATATTGTTTGTGTTAATTTAAAGGAATTGATAATATCAATCAAAAGTGACAGCTGCAGATCACATAATTTGACGTATGAATACGGAAAAGTTGATATAAAAAAAAATTATCTTTCAAAGTTTTCTTCTGTGAGAATTTTTCTGGAGTTATCTTTAATCTTCATAAGTGTTCTTTTGTAAATTTTTTTTAAAGATAGTAAATTTGAGTATATTTTGACAAATTACACCTACAAAAACAAAACTTTTTAATTAAACTAAAAAACACAGATGAGAAATAAAAGATGTTTGATTATGACGTCAAACGACCCAAAAATGCGTCCGTGGTGACCACGATGTCAAAAAAAAAGCGGGGGATGGTAAAAAAAGAAATATAAAAGCAGCAAGTGTAAGCAACGCTAGAGAGGTCTTTCATGTGGGGGTTGTGGTTTACTCGTCAACGTCCAACAGGGACAGTGAATAAAAAAAAATCCTCTTGAGAAAAGTTCGAAATTATTAACTATATTAACATGTAAAGTTCACTTTTGTTTTAAGACATTTCTGATCATGAAACAGGGAGAAATATTTGTGGTTTTAATTACTCATCTAATAAAGTGTTTAAAAATAGATTCTGGTCTGTTACTTTATCTATTATTAGCACCGCGTCTTTCTACCCGTTCGGGTTATACGCACTTACGCTAATGTGTAATGATAGGGTGATTGTGAGATGAAATGAAGGACCTACAGTTAAACGTGGAATCCGAACCACGTTGGAGGCCTGGCATTCCCCACATTCACAAGATATCTTGTCAGAGGTGAAGGAAGGTTTTGGTAATCAGATAAATCTTTGCCGCGACCGAGGATTGAACCCCCGCCACCAGCACAGAAGTCTGACACCTTAACCCTAGACCGCCAGGTCACCGACGTCACTTTATAATAATATCAATTAGTAATATATGGTTTTCACTCCCAAAGTTATGAACTAACGGCCTTGAGCCGGATGTTGTATCTGTTATAGATTCAAGTTGGTTTCTAACTCAGTCAGTTCAGAAAGTGCACGTCAAATACCTCAAGTATAAAAATACAATTCGAGTCAAACCAATCGATATACAAGAGAAACATCATCACCATCATCAGCCCATGGCCTGGTCAGTTTGGTAAAGAACCTCCAAATTCCTATTCCCAAATTTACTATTTTATTTGCGTCCATTATTTTCTTATCATTCTCACAAATATGGTTAATCTACTCCTTTCATTTCTTTCTTGAATTTAGAGATCAATCGAACAAATATATTTAATGTATAGAAAAATACAGTGCCAGTGTTCAATTTCAATATCTATCTGTAATTTTTAAACTATTTTAAATTAATTTAGGTATGATTACAACATATGACCTTATCCGTAAAAAAGTTTAATACCCACCTATTGCAGGCCAACATACGTATTATTTTTAAATTTAAAAAATGATAGGACATTCACCGTTTACCAACTAAATTCACGATGAATAAAATAAAACCCGTTGTATTTAATTATTTTTAGAAACAATAAAAGATTCATTAGAAAAATTATTAAATGTCAATCATTTTACATTTTCCTCCTTTTTTTTCTATATGAAACCACATGACTTTGTTCAACTCTACGCAACTCAGAAAAGGGAAATAATGAAAAAATCAACACAAAAATGAACTGTCAGCGAGAGTTTACAGTCATGTGTATGTGTGTGTTCAAATCACTCCACGTGTGCTATTTGCAGCTATCAGTAGGTCGACACGCATGTAAAGAGAGAGAGAGATACCACTATATCAGGAGAAAGTGAGAGGGAGAAGAGGGGATATGTTCTAGTGACGTCACCAACATGGCTGCCTGATCGAGCGCGTGGGGCGACCCACAAATTATGAGTTAGTTCCATAAAGTGTCAGAGATAATCGTTGATATGTGTCATCGGAGGACAAGAGAAGAGGAATAAAAGGAGTGATGGGGGGAACCCCCTTGCCTCGCTGATGTCTGAATAATCTCTGAATATCATATTGTTTGAAGATATAAAAAAAATGTCAACCGTGTTGATGTGAGTAAAACGTGATTTCAAATTTGTCATGAATAATTGCACTCGTAAAGTTACAGTTTGATATTATTGGTAGCTATGAATTATCCATGACGTACGTACGGTTACTTGTATAGATAAACTCGCTATGCTCGTTGGGGGCTCCGCCCTCAAACCCCCGATGAGTTTTCTTCGCAAGTGGATGTAAACTAATGTAATTCCAGAGCAGTTTTTGGATAGGTCTTACCGTTTAGCCACAACCAAAGAAGACCTCCAAAGAAAGGTCCGCTCCGACTTTAAAGTTGCTCCACCATTTTGAATAATTTTTTTTCGGGGGTTAAAAATTAAAAACGCTATAAATTTGCCAAATTTCAAGTTTCTAGCTCATCTGGAAGTGAGTAAACATTCATGTTAGTGAGTGAGTCAGCCATGTGAGTTTATAGTAGTTTAGTAATATCTTCATTCGAGTTCTTTGTGACCCGCGTCAACGGACACGTGAATTAAATGTCAGGTTCATCTATTCTGGTTTGCCATCCAAATCCTATTCTGATTTAATACTGGTGATTTTTTTATTGATTTTTTTTACTTAATGGTTCACCACTATCAAAAATGCTGCCTACTGTATTTCATTTTAAAATTTCAATTCTTATTCATATACTTCAGATGGTTAGTAAGAGAGAGTTAAAAATAAATACTTTATTTCTGGAAAATTTCAGTAGAGGCCTATTTGAGTTTCGGTGAAATGTTTCCTATTTTTTCAGCCTCATCTAATAAGTTTATTGCTTGAATTCATTAAAAATAAAGCCTTGAATTTATAGATAGTATCAAACATAATTAAATATTTTTTAACTCCATCTCATTGAGAAAGTATAAATCAGACAATTATACAGTGTACTATCGTTGAAGATAGAAACAGAATAAAAAATTTAGCCAAAATAAAAAATTATATTATAGAAGGCTTAAAATTTAAACTTGCGTTATTAGTTAAAGGCAGTCGTGCTTTACGTGTCATCGGTCTTGGTGGTCTTGGAGTAAAGCTCTCGCCTCTGGTTCCAAAGGTCCTGGGTTCAAACCCAGCCTGGATCGATGAATTTTCTTGATATATATTAATCCGTAGCACAATTTCCTTCGGAGGGAAAGGAAATCCATCCAGTCCCATGCCAACTGTGGCAAGTAAAAGAACTCTGTAAAATATATTAAATTACTTTACCGGCAGAATTGATGGGCTCTTCCTCTCTCGCTAATAGAAATTCACGTGTGCCAAAAAAATCAACTTGAATTAATACTTAAGGAAAATGGTATGTCCATCTAAGTAACAGACTTGGCCAAGATTCAAACCCAAACCAGCAGTGAAATATCAGTCTACATAAGCTTGAAATAAATTTCGTGAGTCCCTTGATGAAGGTGAGATGCTATATTTCAAATAATGTCAAAATAACATTTCAGTTTATTTTTAAGAAACCTCTTAGCCTATTCTGTCTATTACCCTCCTCGTTGTCGTAGTTGTCTAACGCGCTTGTCGTGTTGAGCTCGACTGCTGAGGACGTGGAGATCAAGGTTCGAATCTCGGTCGGGTGAACTGGGGGTGGTGTTTCCTCAATGGTTTTCCATTCTCCCTCCACGCAAATACGGGTTCACTTCCTCTAATTCACCATTATCAATTCCTATTCCATTAGCGTAATTACTACCTAAAGCGTATAACTCGAACGGGTAGTAAGACGCAGTGCTAAATATTATATTATTATCTTCTGTCTATTGTCGGATATTGATTTAGAGCCAGATTCGTACACGAAGGTGACCCATTCTATTCTGGTCTGGGTAGATGACGTCTTGTATAGCGCCGCACTTGAGGCATACTCACATGGACTGACCATGAAACTAGCCGAGCTGTGGCTAAGTAGTATTTTTACTTTAGTACTGTTATTTTTGTGAAATATTATTAGCTGTTTACTAAAACCAAGATAAAATAAATTAAAAATGTTATAGAATATTTCATTTTTGGTCTTACGTATATTTGAATTAATATGATTTCGTAACACATAATGAAGTTTTTCAGTCGAATGATACAAATTTCTGTTAACTTGATGGATACAGATATATTAGTTTTAATAAAACTAAAACCCGATATTAAAATATTTTCCAGTCCATGATTCTTTTTTCACTAGAATTTTGAGGAAATTTTCCTGCATTTACGTGAAGAAAAATTTTAAAATAAATTAGGAAAAAAATCACCCTCAGTACACACAGCTGGAGTAAGATCCATGACCTACTCACTACAGGTGAACTTAGCTAGATGATCTTGACGTTTATTCCACGTGTTCACCTATACGGATACGTAATCTTCGTTTATCCTGAAAGGTAACAGAACTACCTTGATGGACTACACTTTGGATTCATCTTATAAGACCTGTCAAGGTGAAACAATGTAAGGTAAGCTTACTTACCTTTCAGGGTAAGATTACTTACCTTTCAGGGTAATGAAGCGAACACTATGTTTCCCAAGAAAATTAAAAGTCTTACATTGCCCGATTACAGTATGGCAATATCTTATAAGATAGTTTTTATCACCGCGTCTTACTACCTCTTCGAGTTATAGGCCTACTCCTATGCACTAATTACACCAATGTGTTAGGGATCAGGTAGGTTTAATTTAGAGAAAGTGAACCCGCGTTCGCGTGGGGAAAAGAGTGAAAAACATTTTAGGAAAACCACCCTAAGTGCACTAGACCCAGATTCAGACCTTGATCTCCCTATCTTCGGCAGTCTAGTCCATTACGAGATTAGTGCCTTAGACCATGAGGGCACCGAAATGGGTTCGTATAAAGTGCATCAAAGTGTATCCCGTCAAGTAAAGCTTATCTTTCAGGGTACACGAAGTAGGCCAGTCGAATAGGCTTCATTTTCAACCAAATATATTTGAAACCATTTCCAAACCACAAAACCCCTTACCTTTTTCAATAATAGATTGATAAAGGTTATTAGTAGCCTTAACTTAAAAAAGAGCATGCTGAACTAAGAGTACCGCAGACCATTAAGGCACTAAAAAAAACTTAAATTAATCCGTTAAATCAGTTACCATGCCATCATCAGTGTATCATCTTTCCTTATCCTAGGATCATTTACCTCATTTGTCTGAGTGTACACGCCTATAAATCTAATTCAAAGAAATCAAGAGAACCATTTTCCAATGAGCGCCCAACCCCCCCTAAAACTGCTACTCAACCATATAAACCCCTTTTCCCAAACCACGTTACCAAACCCTCCCTTTTCATAACTAATTAACTCAAAGCCCAATTTTCATTTAATTCTATCATATTACCAGCCTAACTCCCCTCTAACCCTCATCTCTGGCAAACAGTCGCTGTTATTCGATCCCAATCCCACCCCCTTTATGGATGCTTCATTTCCGCAGTGTTCATGCTACCCTGGCCATAATATCCCCCCCCCCCTTCCCCGCCAACGTCGCAGAGGATTACATTGTGAACCCTTCACAAATCTTTAGCGACTTCTGTCGTAGAATTGTACTGAACTGAAAATCCATGTAACTCTGCTCGAAGAAGAAGAATAAATGTGTTTTTTTTAACATAGATATAAGCTATCCCGCTTTGATTGACACACACTTTAAATAGTCTGGTTGGCTGGTGCCAGGGAGGTCATGGTTTTAACCCCTACTGGGTGTATTTTTCCTTAACAATTGCTCAATCTACTTCCACGTAAACGATGGTATATTTCTTCTCAATTAATCCTTCCCCATTAGCTGTGTTTTTATGTATATACTATATATATATATATATGTTGGGCGCTAAGCCAAAGAATGGCCAAACGACGGATTTTTTTTACGTTTTAAAAGGACTAAAAACCCGAAGATATATTCAATGTCAGGTTTTGGCCATCTCATAACAGCCAATCCTATAATTGTGCAGTTACTAAACGACAAAAGCTTGAAATAACATTTTAGTTCGTTTCTCGACCAGACTGAGCAGACAGGTGGCGCGCGCAATATTTTGAGCAATCCCATGAATTCAAGAAGGCAAGCGGATCTCAATTATATGAAAATAGAACCAGAGAGAGATATTAAATTTATTTTAAATTATCAAGACCACTTGACCAAATTGGTTTTATTAAGACTAACCTAACCTAACATAACAACCGTGTTTTCAACTTTGGTCTTTTAGTAATTGCACAATCCTAGGTTTGGCTGTTTTGAAACGGCGAAAGCCCAAAATCGAATATAACTTCGGGCGTTGATCATTTTAAAACGTCCAATCTTAGGATTGAGCGAAAAATGCCATTCATTGGTCGTTTTCGGATTTTGCGTCAAACATATATATGCATGTATGTATATAGCATGCTAACTACATGAATATAGTAGGCATGTATTATACATACATACATACATACTAATTACTATATATATATATATATATATATATGAGGGGGTCAGGGTAAAAGATAACCCTCATAGGTTAGATGAGATATTTTCACTATTCAAACGTCTATAAAGTCTATAAATCTAAGTTATAATAAATTAATCAAATATTCATTTATACAGTATTAGCTATCCTCAAATTATTGACTGACAAACACCACTTTTAATTCAAGAGGTAATAAATATACCACAAATTCACGCTAAAACATTGTTTAATAAAATTAGG
>CABFOV010002235.1:10843-30414 GCA_902141375.1 Timema poppense
AAAATTTAGGCCAAATATATAAAATGGAACGATACTATCGATACTATTGTTTCACGCTATACTCATATATTATCATTAATCTTGGGGTAGAGATGAGGAAACACGTATTTTGGAAGTAATCTACCCACAATCACGTGGAAGGAGATTAAGAAACAATTTAGGAAAAAACCACCCTCAGTAGACCCTAATCTCCCGGTCATCAGCAAGCCAGTACAATACGATAGTAACGCCTTAGACTATGCGGCTACTGAAACGGGTACACCAATATTGATAAATAAAGTTATATTACTCGCGTCGGTGGTCGCATGGTCTAACGCGTTATTTTTAGTTTAAGTCTGGAATGCCTGATGACTTGGAAGATAGGTTTGAATCTCTGTTAAATAAGGATTATTTTACTAAATTGTTCCTCACTCTCCTTCTACACAATTGCGGGGTACATTTCCTTTAACTTTATACCTTACGCATCCTTAATCAATTAGCGTTTGTTTTTTTCTACCGCGTCTTACTACCCGTTTGGGTTATACGCTTGTGTACTAATTACGCTAATAGTTTTTTGGAGATGAGGAAGGCTATATGTATATAATGTTTACCAGAATTTGCGTGGAGGGAAAGTGTAAAACCACCCTCAGTACACCCGACCGAGGCTATAACCTTGATCTCTCCGTCATCAGCAGTCTAGTCTAGAGCGAGAGTAGCGCCTTAGACCACGTGGCCACTGAAGCGGATAATTAGGGTAATTAATGTATGCGTATAACCCCAACTGGTACTAAGGTGTTGGTAGCGAGGGACTGGGGGAAATTTTACATTACCAAAATTTAATTTAGTGCTTATTTTTTAGAAGCCCCCTTGATCTGAGAATCATGGTCGAGCGTTAGATTTTTAAAAAAATACGATTAACTGGAATTTAAGTAGTAGCCTACAAGTTAACTCAGTTTATTTAAAAATGTGTACGTTATAAAAAAATGTATTAATAGACACATACATACACACATATAAGGGATGTAACCTTCATATACACTGAAAGGTAGCAAGCTTTGATGGTTTCAATATGACACAGCTTATAAAATATGATCATAGTGTAATCCATCAAGGTAAGACTTTTTACCTTTCAGGATAAATGGTGTGAACTTATTTGAATTTTTTCTATTAATATGAATCATAAAACATCTGCCTTTATTGAAATATTTTTAATAAGCTCTCAGTCAATTGCATATATATCCTGATTTTAAAATGAACCAAGCCAAAATTTTTGGTTGTCAGCTATATAAGAG
Source organism: Timema poppense (assembly GCA_902141375.1). NCBI lineage: Eukaryota > Metazoa > Arthropoda > Insecta > Phasmatodea > Timematidae > Timema > Timema poppense. The sequence goes on from CABFOV010002235.1 coordinate 12,115, forward strand.
TAATCTACTTTTAAAACGGCTGCAGTGGCTTATTGGTATTCACACCAAACACAGTGATGGCTTCTATATCCCTTCCCATTGTAAGTAGAAAAAAAACCCACCAAGATTTCGAGTCTGTATTTCTCACGTAAAACCCAATTTACTTTTTCCTCCTTCTAGGAATCAAACATATTGAGTTTGAATCTCAAGAAACTTCCCACCAGAAGATTCCCTCAGGGAATGTACCTTAAGTTGTGAGCTAACTTTTCTTCCCAGTTCCTTCTCTACCAACACAAACTAGGGTTGTTTCAACCCCCTCCCCTCACTCCCTCTTATCAGATTTCCAGAAACCCAGAATCGCTTAAGAGGAAAATTTAGATCAAAAGGATCCCATTTTGGTATGTTTACACAGAACGTTTAAAGTCAAAGAATAATTATAAAAAAAGTTTGTATTCTTTTTTAAATTAGTTTTGTTTGAATAAAAAAGATGAATATTACAAGATTGTGGATTTTTAATGTAATTTAAAGAGAATTTTCAAATCTTTAAGCCATTACATAAACTACCTTTTGAAACAAATAATTAAACATTTTAAACCATATATGATAAATCGAATAAATATATGATAGGATTTAAAGTAGGCCCAGAGCTATACCTTTTTTTGGTTGGAAAAACAGTAGAGAATATTCAAAAATATTTCTTTGTGGCCAACATTGACAACATTTCTTTATACTCTTTGTTTTATTTTATAGGTATTGATTATATCTATCAAAAGTGACAGCCACAAATAACATGTATGAATATATTAAAATTGTTTTAGTAAATTTAGCAACTAGCTTTTACTGTTCTTTCTACCAAAATTCAGTGGCCTATTCTCTGGGTATGCTAGTCCTGCGCCGCATACCCAAAATGATATGGACTAGTTTTTTGTTTAATTCAATGCGTAAACTGTGTAAACACTATGTTTAAATTGTTAATAAATATACATGTAATGAATTATTAAGTTTAAAACTAATTTTGGTTCATATTCCAAGAATACCGTGTTTTAAGACATTCTTCTTCCAAAAGGTTCTACTTAGCACAATAGGAAACCCAGTGCTTGCTACTTGAAAAACGCAAGGCAAGGTGGGGAGGCTCTAATGACCTTGCCCAATGTCTAGAGGGTGGCAACACATTCCTTTCCGCTCGCCCATAAGTAATTGGCTAATGAGCTCGGGTTTTCACAACCCAAGTCATGCTGTTCCTGTGAAGCAAGCTAAGCATTGTGCCAACTATTGAAAAAAGATTCAAGATCACAATGTTTATTTATTATTTCAATTTTCAGAATATGATATCTATGAAGGACTATCCCCACTAAAATGCATTAACAATAGTTTCGGCTATTTGTTTCATTAATTTAGTATAGTTTAAGTAAAAATAAATAAGATAGATTGATTTAAGTTTAGGTATTCTAGTCACATGTATTATCATGTATTTGGCAAACACATTTAACCACAGTCAAATTTAAGCATTTCAGCACTAAGATAATGTGGAAAGGGGGGGGGGGGTAAGGGGGGTGATGAGGCTACTTTAACCGTTGTTGACGGTAATTCTTGTTTTTATTCAGTAGAAAGGATCGTGGAGTTTTAATAGTGTTATTTTAATTTTTGTTATACATTAACGACTTATTAGTAATTGTGATTTTATATAATTATACATCAAAGAATCTCAAAAGTCAGAAGTGTGAATTCACCATTTCAAGATGATTTATAAGGAAAAGGTAAAATAAAATATATTTTCATATCTTTTACTTAATCAGTGGCACACCCGGCCATTTACTTTGGGGTGAGGCATTCAATCAAGGCTGTAGCAAGAATGACATTTTGATGGAGAGAGCGGGTTTGGTTTTGCACAGCATTCTAAGCCCTGAAGGCCGAGAATATTTATGAATATTAAATGTTTTTATAAATCATTTTGAGTAGTTTTATAGTAATTAAGTAATTTAAATAATACAAATGGTATCTAAACTATTATTTGTATGTTTTTTAATTGTTAATTTTGTGTGTAACGGTAAACATTTTGAATATTAGGCTTAAGTCTGAAGCCTGGTCTTAAAATGTAGCATATACATTCGACACATCTTCAATGTTAGTTATACTTAATATTATTTAAATTTCTATTAACATTATTTGTGGTGTTAGGGAAAGAGGGGGAAGGGGGTCAACTACCTTGTTTGCCCCTCTCCCCCCTTGGTTGCACCACTGCTTAAAGCAAAAGATATGTGTAAATATCTTAGCAATAAATCAATGACGTAGCGATAGAGTATTAATAGTCCGAAATAATCTCCTCTGTTTTAGTCAGAGTTTACGCATCTAAATAGCTTCTGGAGCATAAATTCTCAAGTTGGGAGACTCGTTTATTTCCAAGCAGCATTGTGTAAGATAAGTTAGGCTTTGTAAAATAATTTTAATTGCAACGTGAAATGGACAATCCACCTGATTCCCTCTCACCAACATCTGATAGATGCAAAACATTTTTTTCGGCTGAAATAAATAAAATATTTCTCCAGTAGAAACATAGAGTTTAGTTATTTGTTCACATGGTGATATCAACATTTTTTTAAGATCTGTCATGAACATGAATTGTGCCATTGACAGATAAAAATGTAGATAATTATTAAGTTTTATCTGATACCCCTAGTAAAGGTTAAATTCATTATTACCGAAGCCTGCCTTGTTGGACGCATGGTCTAGGGCGCTACTCTCGGAATAGACTGTACTGCCGATGACGGGGAGATCGCGGTTGAATCCCGTTAGGATGTACCGAGAGTGGATTACCTAAATGGTTTCTGACTCTCTTCACGCGAATTCCGGTACGCTCCCTATAAATTCACCTTCCACGACACTAACTAATTAGCGTCGTTGGAATATAAGCGTACAATCGGATTTGTTAGTAATACATGGTGCTAAAATAAAATATATCAAAGTAATAAAATAATAGTACAAGTGTTGATTATTTGTATACAGAGCTCAACCTAGGCTTGTTTACTTCCCCACGAATCTAGAAGAGGAATTCACACCAAAATATTTACTCTGAAAAAGCCATGGTTAATTTTGACCACCATTTTGTGTATTTCATTTAAATGTTTGTCACTAAACGGAAATTATATGCGTACGAGTCTCGGTTGCTACTGAAACAACAGAGATCAATTACCGTTTGGGGCTTATGGATGGCTATTGGATGTCCAAAAAAACTATGACCATGTTAAAAGTGGAATTCCATTTATTATATTTAGATTTTTTAGTTTTTGTTTATTACGTTAAGCATGAAGGCTTGGTTGTTTAGCATCTCTACATAACTTACATTACATATGTAGCAAGCATACCACAGATACGATATACTACATTTATTTCATACATAACATATATATTGAATACATGTATATATATACATAAAGGAAGCATTTTAGAGGTAGTCTACCTGCAATTGCGTGTAAAGAGAATGGGTACTCATTAAGGAAAAATCACCCTCACTAGCCCGACCGGGATTTGAGCTCAATTATCTCCATCATAAGTAATCGTGGCAAGCCTGATGACTTAGTTCAATGCTTCCCAAACGTTTTTGATCGTGACCCTAAACTTAATAATTTCCCGACCCGGCGACCCTAAGTGCCATTATATGTAGTTTCAATTGACTACTATTTTCATATTACTTTTTATTAGATTGAAGTAAATTAATTAATTTAATTAATAAAAACAAAATTAATTTCAATAACTCTAATAATACCAAATGTAAGGTCTGATTGATAAAGAAAATGTAACTTTATTAAGATGTTTGGTAAGTTACCAAAAAGGACAATTTCAATGGCCACTATAATGCTGTTTCCTTCTTGTAGAGAGTTATTTTGATGTTTTATATTGTATCGATTAATGTTATATATAGCCAAATTGAATAAATTTCAGTAACTTTTTAATACTACAAGTGGAAAATTACACAAAATTGTATCGTGAAAATGTGACGTCCTTTCAAAATTTGGTTGAAGATAAAAACAGTCTTTCAGTAACAACCGTGATGGAATGAATGATCCTGCTTCATTTTGTAGTTGATCTTTTCAAATTTAAATGTTATAATGGACAGGGCATAACGCCATTCTTCTGAGGATTGAGGCGATTCTTTGCTTTTAGTCTTGATTGTCATCAGACCGGAAAATCTTTGTTCATAGAAGTATTTTGTTGGAAAAAGGAAAAGGACCTTTTTTATCTTACCGATATTCTTGAAATGGGTCCAAAAACCTTATTTTTAACACTGTTTCTATTGTCATTATTGCATTAATTCTTCAATATACAGCAGTTTGATTAGGTGTTTGTAATTGTAAAATTTCATAATTTTTGATCATTTCTTTTGAGACAATCCCGTGACCTTCAGGATCACCCTCGCGACCCTAATTTGGATCACGACCTTAAGTTTTGGAACCACTGCCCTCGTACAAATGCCGTATAAGTTTTGGAACCACGGTCCTCGTTAGACCATCTACAAATGCCGTATAAGTTTTGGAATCACTGCCCTCGTTAGACTATCTACAAATGCCTTATAAGTTTTGGAACCACTGCCCTCGTTAGACCATCTACAAATGCCTTATAAGTTTTGAAACCACTGCCCTCGTACAAATGACGTAAAAGTTTTGGAACCACGGCCCTCGTTAGACCATCTACAAATGCCGTAGCTGTAAAGTACGTAGTACTACGTAAGAGATCGATCCCACACTAAAAGGTTGCACTGTCTATAAAGTCCTTATGTTTTATTCCTTAGTCATTATAATTCTGTAGAAGTGACTCGACTTTAACTTTCTAAGGACAAGTCAATATGGTGGATTTCTAAGGACTACCAATCACAGCCAAGTAATCCTGCGCGCGCATCTAAATGAAAGTACCGATGACGTTATCATTGCAATCACACTAAATAGATCATATTTTTAATATATTATTTGCGACTGCACTTAACCTACCTTTCAACAAATAATGTAGCCTATTATGAACGTTTTATCAAAATATGGTGTGTAGTTACTTGTGTTATTAATTGTTCAGCTGTGATTTCGTGTCACAGATGGAGTCTGCTTGCGACTAGCACTAAAAATTTCCTTTCGGAGAGTTTAATTTGACGTTGCCTCCAACTTTCTCTTTTATCTTTTACCGCGTCTTACTACCCGTTCGGGTTATACGCTTTAAGTACTAATTACTCTAATGGATTAGGATTTTGGAAGGTTGAATTAGAGGAAGTGAACCCGCATTTGCGTGGAGGGAGAATGGAAAAACATTTAGGAAAAACCACCCCCAGTTCACCCGACCGAGATTCGAACCTCGATCTCCCCGTCCTCAGCAGTCGAGCTCAAAACGACAAGCGCGTTAGGCAACTACGCCACAGAGGCGGGTTCCAACGTTCTCATTGGTTGGCGCGGTCACGTGATCACGAATACGGACACAGACTGTGTACACGTGATTTCCATTTATAAAGACTTATGAACTATAAGGATTAGTATCTCAACGACTCTCTAGATGGGGCTTTTATTTTCCTGTGTATAGCGTGTAAGAAATATCCTCAGAGCGCAACGCTTGGGTGAATAAATCCGAATTATATCTTTTTAAAAAGTATCTACTAAATTAACTCGAGCAAATGCGTTGCAGTGACGCAAGTGACCTCTGCGCGCCTCGCGCTATTTTCACCTCACGTCATGAAGAGTTGTCTTCTTCCAGACGACCTGCCGGTGAGGACTTCTTAACTTGAAGTTACGAGGGTTAAATCTTCAGAGAGGTTTGGAAGGTGAAGGCGAGAGGGGGGAGTATACGTGGTTTGATGGTGCTGGGAGGTATATAGAAGTGTACCTACGGTGCAGGTTACCTTGAGCCACAAGTATCGACCCTCAACCCTGGGCGTACGTACAAAGGTGTTAGTCTCGTCTTGTCTGGGTTTACAGTTACGGAAAGGTCAGTGTTCAAATCCCAGTCAGGTGTATTAAAATTAGTTGGATTTTTTTCTAAATAGTTTCATTCTTTCACACAGATGGTGGTACATGTCCTATAAATTTTCATTTTTATGAGCATAATGGCACTATATAATAAACACTTTAAATGAAGATTAACAGTTGTCATTAAATTCTGAGACATTTTTACATGAAGATATTCAATAACTGTTGAAGTAACCATGTAAATAAAATTAAACTAAATACTTCTACTGGATCAATATTTTATCTATTTTGGTCAAAAAATATTTTACTATAAAAACTGAAAAAATAACACTGAAGAATTACTTAAGGTGGGGAAGTAGGGAACGCTAGTTTACGGCACAGTCTTTATTGGTCACCAAGGAGAATATTAGAGTAATTTATAGTATATTATAGATTATAGATAGGAGGTTCCAGATGCTAAAAAAATATATATGCCCTAAGCTCTAAAAACATTAAACTAAATAATATATTAGTATTTATTTGTCAAGTCGAAAATAAAATACCCGCATTGATGGGCACGTGGGATTAAAGCATCCGTCTGGTTTAGTTGTCTGGTGATAGGTAGGTCAGAGTTTTGAATCTCAGGTGTTTAATTTAAATGAATCTAACCTTTTTCACCTCAAAAATTCGTGTACATATTCTATCAAATCTATCTAAGTCAACCTTACCAACGGTTTGTAGGAAGTGATGAAATTAAAATATAATACTAACGAAGAAAATAGATGCTACGACGCACAACACAAGTTTACTCTCGCTTTTAGCTTAAAATATACATTTTCTAAAAAATATTAAGATTCATGAAACAAAATAATAGTTACATAAGTTGTTGTAGAAACACTACATCGAAGATCATAAATGAAATAATTAAGGCCTGGATACGAATTTTATTCAAAATCGTTATAGCCGATTTTGAGAAAATTGATTTTTTTTTTTCTCATTTCGCCCTTTTCTAAACTACTCCTAGTTTTAGGGTTAGACAGACGACGTTGCAAAAACCACTTTTTAGGGTTCGGGGGGTCATGAAACGTCGACAGTTCTGGTTGGATCTTTTTATGGTCCTAATTCTTGACCTTAAGTGTTTTAAAAGTTAAATATATATATTTGCGTTTAGCTTGAAAATTATTGTTTTGATAATATGTTTGAAATAAAATATTTTTAATATAAATAGACCTACATATTTTAAATGATAAGTAATTTAATATCTCAAATATTTACGGAGACTTGATGAATAAAAAATAGGAATATACGCCTCAGACCTGAACCCTTAACGTCATTTTGCTGAAATATTGAGAGTATCCATTTTGTTTGTAGTATTTATAAATGTTTAGAAATGAAATTTAATCAAACCCGTTAGAGCCGATGTTGAGAAAATCGACTTTTTCTCTTTTTTCCCTTCAGTAAACTATCCTTGATTTTAGGGTTAGATATCAAATTCCCAAAATTCCTCGAGGCAGCCCTATGAAAACCTTAGATACCAAGTTTTAGCCTGATCACTAAAATAGTTTAAACTCTAGTCCAAGGTACAGACAGACAGACAGACAAACGCAAATTCCACTTTTTTTTTATTCGGTGGGGTTTCATGAAACGTCGAAATTCATCAAAATATTGAGTTCAATTTTTTGTATGGTCACAATAATTTCTCTACCTGTAAGATAGCGAGAAAGTAAAGGTTGAGAAAAGGGAAATATAATTTTCCACCAAAGAGCATAAGAATAAAATTAATTTTCAAAGATCTGAATTAAAAAGAATATATATTTGATTATAGCTCAGAGATGATTGATTTTATAAAATTATATATTTCTAACAAAAGATTTGTATCTCTAATATTAGCACAACTTTACAATGATAAGATATTTAATATCTCAAATAGTTGCGGAGAAATTATCAAAATTGGCGAGTCTCCCTCATAATATTTAATCAAAATCAGAGCAAATTTTGAGTAAATCAATTCTCTTTTTTTCCATTTCAGTAAACTACTCTTAAATTTAGGGCTAGATTAATAATAATAATATTTAGCACCGCGTCTTACTACCCGTTCGGGTTATACGCTTTAAGTACTAATTACTCTAAGGGATTAGGAATTGGGAAGGTTGAATTAGAGGAAGTGAACCCGCATTTTCGTGGAGTGAGAGTGGAAAACCATTTAGGAAAAACCACCCCCAGTTCACCCGACCGAGATTCGAACCTCGATCTCCCCGTCCTCAGCTGTCGAACTCAACACGACTAGCGCGTTAGCCAACTACGCCACCGAGGTGGGTTTTAGGGTTAGACATCTAGTTCCCAAAACCCCTCGGGGGACCTTATTAAAACCTCAAATAACAAGCTATAGCCCGATGTGTAAAATAGTTTCTGCCCTATCCCGAGGTACAGAAAGAGAGACAGACAGCTTTGCGAAAACCACTCTTTTTTGTTTCAGCGGGTTATTAAACCTCAACACTTATCAACATAGTGAGTTAGAATTTTTTGGCAATCACAATAATTTCCCTCCGAGGTGTCGAGAGAAAGATAAAAAAGAGTGTAGCTATGATTTTAAAAAAAGCCATACAAAATTAATAAATCCATAAATAATATGTATTCTCCTAATATCTTGCAGATGCAATGCATGATGGGCTCAACATATTCACCGGCTTTAGTATCCAGAGGTTAAGTTAGTAAAGCAACGTCTCATGATAAAATACTCCTTTAGGATGGTGCAAATAAAACCTAAAAATAGCAAGAAGGGCAGAATTACTCCATGTTGAACCTCATATTCATATTTTTTATTATTTTTTTTTCTGCCGAGAGGAGTATGATCATTTGTAACCTTCACACTGATGAAAACAATGTTGACTGAGACACCCCACAACATTTTCAAATTTACCTACATAAAAGTAAAGTTATATTTTCTTCGTAACAAGTATACCAATTTATTATATTTTTTTGTTTGACTATATGTCAGTTCATTTATTTTTATTTTTAAATATTAGCGTTATTTTTTATAGATTGATAGGAAACTTTTTTTTTACAAAATAATCAAAAGTAAAATTGCAACTTGCGTGCATAAATAAAAAAAAAGGCAACATTTTTTTGTTTGACTATATGTCAGTTCATTTATTTTTATTTTTAAATATTAGCGTTATTTTTTAGAGATTGATAGGAAACTTTTTTTTTTTACAAAATAATCAAAAGTAAAATTGCAACTTGCGTGCATAAATAAAAAAAAAGGCAACCATTTATATATTTTAAAACTTAAAGTGACTACGTGATTTTAATAAATGAAAGAATATATTCTATCACAAATATATAATAAAATGTTGGTTTTAGATGGAATAAATTCTCTTTAAATATATACCAAATTTTGAAATGAATTATTTTTATTTTTTTTGCTCTTTTGTAGTTCGTGGAAGGAGAGTTGGAAACCATTTAGTAAAATAAAATTCTAAGCAGTCCCAACCGGGATTTGAATCTTAGTCTCCCCGTCACTGTAAATACAGTTTAACATTATAGTGACACTTTAAAACATGCGATCATCGATGCGGGCTATAGTTTTATATTAAATGAAGAATGTGTTAAAATAAAATAAGTTAAATGGAACTGCGTTTAACATTTAAATTTGAAATTTTACTTTGTTTATTTATTTTTTAAGTTTTATATAAAACCAATACTATGCTATTTTCAACGGAACGTACTTTTTATATTTTCACACGAGATATCTCGAACGCATCATCGAACAAAGCACTGCAATCCTCTTTAAAATTCTCTGTAAACCAATTTTAAAGCAAGAAATATTGCGTAGGTTGTAGAGTAAACAAGAGATACAGAACGAAGGAAAGAAGATCACGAAAATACCAAATATCTCTTTCCTCAACATGGCTATCAGTTTTCTTTCCCCAAGCGCCCCTATAATCGATGTTAAGAACATGGATAAAGTAATAACGTTGCATTGAAAGAGGGACACGTTGTTTGTTATGGAGATTCGTGGTGGGTTTAAGACGTAGACGGCATGTCTGAACTCACTCCAGACATCCATTAAACTACTCTGATAGCCAAAATGAGCTTATATCCTCGTAATGCTCAATACCATAAAAATACTAAGTTAATCAAAAGTGTCTCGATTTATTTTTTATTTATTTTTTGCGACACGTCCCACTACTAATCCTGTGACTATCCTCACATCTATACTATTTTTTTTAAGCACCGCTTCTTACTACCAGTTCTGGTTGTATACACCTTTGTCCTCATTACGCTAATAGGTTAGGAATGAGGAAAGTTGAATTTAGCGGAATTGTACTAGCATTTGCATAGCAAAATTAGGAAACAATTTAGGTGAAAATCCACCCTCAATACACCCGACCGGGATCGAACACTGATCTTCCCAGTCATCGGTAGTCCAGACTATTGCGAGTGTGATGCCTTAGACCATGTGACCACCAAAGTGGGTCACAGGTTTGTGCAAAATATAAATAGCAATTAGGGAGATAAGATTTGAGAAGAAATCCACCCACATTTGCATGGAGGTAAAGTGTAAAATTATTTAAAGGAAAACACCCTCAATGCACCTGGCTGAGATTCGAAACTACGGCCTGACAGCATAAAAACAAACCAGAGGACGTTGATACCTTAGTTCGTCTTACCACCAATTCGGGTCTTTAATTTACAACTAGATACATAAGTGCTGATTTATTTTCATTATGTTTTGGATATGCATGGCATTTTAACACCTGGAAACTTAGATTAATAAAATACTCTTACCCAGTCTCAATTGAGCATCCTTTTGTCCTTCAAAGGTTGCAGGCAAATATTTAATGGTAGCACCCACGACAGAGTTACAACTTATTGAAAAAGATAATACTCTGATTATGTTTAAATTCATTTGATGTATTGGAAATCTAGCAATTCTCACTTAATAAAGCTAGTGTCAGAAGTTAAATACTTGTGTCATCAGAATTTATTTTTAATTTTAATTTGTTAACATTGCGTCTTACTTCCCGTTGTGGGTTATACACTTATGTACTAACTACGTTAGTAATTTTATAGGTATTAGGAAGGTTATATTTATAGTATATGTACTCGAATTTGCGTGAAGAGAGAGAGAGAGAGAGTGAAAAACTAATTTTTAAAAACCAACCACCAGAACATCCAAACGAGATTCGAACCTCAAGCTCCCCATCATCGGCAGTCTAGTCTTGTGTGACAGTATTGCGTTCAGACCATGCGGCCACTGAAGCAGTTTTTTTTAAATATTATAGCTATTTACAAAATTAATACAATATTTCGTTACACAAGTCTATATGTTGGTATTTAAGAAACGTTATACAGTGTGAAGTAATTTTAACATTGGTATAACTAGAAATAGGATGCTCAAATACTATATTCCTCCAATCCTATGGTATTCGACCGATTTAAAGTTTATGTTAATCTCAAAAAAATTATTTAGGACACAACTATAAATACCTTGACGTTAAATAAGATATTCAAGCAATTATTGTTAAAAGGAATTATATAAAAGTGTGAAGTTGTGAGCGTTACAAAATAACCACAAAAAAAATGTACTAATATAATTGATTTACTAAAAAAAAAAGAGTTATTTTTAATATGTATGATGCAATAGATATGAAAAAAACAAAATAGTATTTGCCAGTGACACCAAGCTTAACACAAACTTTTTTTTTAAACTAGACATTAAATATTTTCGCTTTTACTAAAATGATCATACACCTTTAAAAATTCGAATTTGGATTCTAGATTTGAATAAAAACATAAGATTCGGGATCAAAATTCGAATTCGAGAAATATAAGATTCAACCAATCCCTAGATTTAGCTCACTTCGGTGAATGACTCGTCTAAGAAGTCAATCTTGCAATCCTCAATGATTGGTCTCTTATTCTTTTTTATTATTTCCTAAAAACAAAAATTCCCTCTTACCAACTTTGGTGTCCGCATGGTCTAACGCACTGCCGATGATGGGTATATCAAAGTTCGTATTTCTGTCAGATGTAATGAGGAAGTTTTTTCTAAAATTGTTTTTCCACTCTCCCTCCACGCAAATGTGGGGACACTTAATTTAAATATAACCTTCCTACACCTTAAAACAATTAGCGTAATTAGTACATAAGAATATAACCCGAATGGGTAGTAAGACATGGTGCTAAAAATATCTCCCATTTGTTATGCCATGTGATTGAAATGTGTTTTCTATATTATGACGTAAAAATAACTTATAGTTTATAAAAGTAATATGACTTATAGTTTTTAAATACAGTTATGCTAAATATGTCCGATAAATTAGAGAAGTATATATACAATAAAGTAAAAAACTTCAATTAGGTGATCACATATGACCAAAACCTCCCTCACCCTCACCATCAACCCCAACCACGAATCTGCCACCCCTCACGAACTACTTAAAGATTTAATATAAACTAAAATAAGTGCACAAAACAATCTGGCGATAGTTTGTGTTTTATTTCGTTTGATAGTATGAACTTCAATGAAAATATAAAATACTAGACCCTTCCCCCTTCCGCCCCCACCCCCGCATTATTATTTTCAACACACATATTGAAGAATCATCATAGACTCTACCATAAAATATGAGTGACTATCGACATTTTTAAGAGGAATAAATTAAATTTTCAAAAAAATAATTAAATTTTCAAAATAAAATATATCCTATGTTACTCGCTGATAATTTAGCTTTATATTGGTGAAAGAATTTTTAAAATTGGTCCAGTAGTTTGAGTTTATTCATTACAAACAAAAAAACAAAACTTTCCTCTTTATAATATAAGTGTAGATTTCTACTTACCATATGTTACAAAGTAAAGTTACACACTAAATTGCATACGAACCAAATTGGTTTTGGGATGTGGTGACAAAAGAAAACTCATATAAATACCAATTAAGTACAAATGATTGGATTAATTGGGTCAGCAAAAACTATGTCATGGGTAAAGTATTCTAAAATATAATGAGAACAATAATTTTACCCGTTGTTCTATGTGGGCGTGAAACGTGGTCTCTTTAATTATATGACTTAAAACCAATTCAGAATGTTCGAAAACAAGGTGCTTAAGAAGATATTTGGTCCAAAAAGAGATACGGCTACTTGTAATTGGAGGACGTTACATAATGATGAGATACATACCCTCTACTCATCACAAGACATTGTTAAAATAATCAAGTCTTGTAGATAATGGTTGGGCAGGACATTCAGCGCGAATGGGAGGATAATTAAAACCTTGTCCAGGGTACTGACTGGCTAACCCAATGGGAAGAGACCATTGGGAAGTCCAAGACACAGATGAGAGGGTAAACTTAAAATGTACCTGAAATAGAAGGGTGTAATGAGGTTGAATCTAAAGAAATAGTTCAAGAGAGGTATAGGCTGTATATACTATTCTAAGTTCGGCAATGAACTCTCGAGTTCCTAATGCCTTGGAGTAAGTGATAAGTAGTTATGTGATTATTATTTAAGAAATATAATTTACTGATGAACTATTTATAAAATTTAACTACTCACTCTGAATAAAGAGTATACTTTATAGATTGTACAGTATAATATTTGGGGATGTATTTATGGAGTGGGAACCAAATATAAACTCACCACTGATTAAAAATGCAAACATTCCTCTTCGAGATTTAATACTAAAACATTTGGAGTTACGCTTTTTATATTTAAGTTATAAGAAAAGGGGTGGGTGGCTTAGGAATAAAATTTTGCCGAAGAATTACAACCAAACTAACAGACTATGTTCCAACCACTTTCCGCTCAAACTTTTTTTTTTTTTTACTTTTCCTTTTGAAGTAAATCCCAAGAAAACTAGGCAGGAATAAGAAAGATTTAAAATTCGAAGAATAAGTATTTTGCCTCGTGTGTGAGGGATTCAGGCAACTTTTTTTTCTGAGAGTCCACACTAATACTTCTACAATTAAGAATTATATTTAAGGTTGTTATCCACATAGGTGATCACGCAGGTTTAATGTCAAGTTCATCTAATCTGGTTTTCCGGTAGCAAAAAGATTTTGGAGCTCAAATTCTGATCGAGTATACTGAGGGTGGTATTCATGCATTGTTACCAATTTAGTGGAAAAATATTGCGTTTAAGTACTAATTACGTTAGGGGTTTTAGGAAATATTATAGGGAGAAACACCCATTTGCGTGGTTGGAGAGTATAAAACAATTTTGAAAAAAAAATATCAGTACACCCGACCAAGAGTCGAGCATCGATCTTTTCATCATCAGCATTTAATCCTACTGTGAATGTAGTGCTTTATACCACACGAGGATAATGAAGACATTTCGTAAGGATGCCTCTCGAAATAATTCTTGCAATTGGTGTGAGAGCTAAGGACTAAGTTAAACAGTTTACTTAATTACACATTTTATCCAAGTAAAATATTAAAACTATCAGTCAAACATGATCATAACAAAGATTACTTTTTATTTACTTGTAAAAAAAATTAAAATAAATACGATTAGAATTATTGTTCCTGAAATATGTATTCATTTATGAAAAATATGTTTCTTTTAAGATCTGCCTCTTGTTTTTTTGGTAGTTTTATTGTTTATAAATATGTGTTAGATAGTTACTAAAAAAACAGGTAGATTTTGGTAACTAAACTCACTCAATGTTCTAAATGGTATAAATAAAACATCCCACTTATGGTTGGTCTTATGACTCCTGGATAAATATTAATTTGGCCAATAAATATTTTTATCTGGTCGGTAAGATGAAAGTGCATCTTATGACTGCCATATAGCATTTATTTGCCAGATAAAATGTATTTATATATCACATTTTTATCAGGGGGTTTAAGTACCTGATATATTTTATCTGAAAATGATAATGGGCGTTGCCATAGTGACACGTTGTTTTTATGAGGTTTCAACTATCAGAATCTGTTTTTAGGTTAAAATCTTGGTCCGAGTGTTTAGTAGGCAAAGACCCAGGTTCTTCTAGCTATATATAAAGTTAGAACATTTAATTCACACTTTTAAAAAACCGACATGCTATTTGTACAAAAATAGTTATATAAGAACAAATTATTTAAATGTGAGTATAATAAATAATGTACCAATCTATTGAGCATATTTTGGCAGACACTTAAATTAGTACTTGCAATACAACCTAGTTTCTGCACCCACGTGACGTCATCTGTTTACCCGCACTCGTTTATTCACCCTTATTTAACAAATTGTTGAGCGTTATAGCCATTAGCCAAGTTGTAGTGGTAGTAGCAGGGTTTATACGCATGCGCGCACCAGTAAAAACAGTACCCCCCTTGCGTTTTCTGCATAAAAATATATTTATCCGGCAGATAAATTCCATTCATAATACGCGTAGAATATTAAAGTGGTTGATAGCCTTTATCTGGTTGCTAACTTTCACCTCCCAATTGCTATATCTATCCGGTAGTCATAAGACCGGCCCTTAGTGGTAAGATTTAAAGGAAATCTAAATTCAAACAAAATACATTATCGACTTATACGCTCCTTCTCTTTTGGATTAAATAATCTTTATATTTAAATAAAATATTACGTGCATTAATGGCGGGACTGTAGTTTATGGGATTAGTCTGTTAATGCTGCACGTAAAATGTTGACATTTATTGAGATATAAAATATTATAAAATGTTCTTTTTATTAATCATTTATAGACTTTTTCTAAAAGTATGTTTTCATGGGCATCTAAAAATGTTTACTTTCAGAAAAAAATAGGTATGTCATAAATGCTGCTAATACACGTAACCTATAAGTGAATTAATATAGTAATAACAATAACAAAAATAATAATTGTAATAATAGTTATTAGTATAGTCATTATCACCAGTCTAGTGCTGCGTTTGACAGTTTAGTCCATCCACAATATTATTATGTACAGTCATGTTAAAATCCAAATAACCTTAAACAACTACAAACCCAATCTGGGGTTCAATTATCGGTCCTGGCATTGATGTATGTGTTTGACAGACCCTTCCTTCACCTTTGACAAGACTTGTATTAATCAAAACTTGTAAATGTGGGGTATGCCAGGCCTCCACCATGGTTCGGATACCACGTTAAACTGTAGGTCCTCCATTTCATCTCACAATCACCCCTACCATTATACATTAGCGTAAGTGTGTATAGCCCGAACGGGTAATAAGACATGGTGCTAATAATAATAATAATAATAATAATAATAAATATTTGGGCTTAGCTATAACATTGAATCACAAAGAATCCAGATATAGCTAAAACCTATCCTTACAAGACTTATTTATTTGTAAAAGTGCTCATAATTTACAGGCAATAGGTGTTGGAACATTAGATAAACATTTAGTTTCCAAAATATTGTATTAAGGCAAATTAAATGAGAACTTTTTTTAAGAATTTTAAATATATCAACAGGTAATTTATTTACATTAGAAGGTAAACTTGAAGTTTAATTTTACGTACTTTGCGTCTTGCATCTGTCTGGGCTATCTACATATTTTAAACTAATGGACTAACGATGAAAAAGGTGTACTTTATAGAAGGTGTAGCCATACTAACGTGGAAGTATATAGGGGAGTTATTTATAGAAACAAAATGATTAAATAGACCCAGCCAATATTTTAAACTCTCTCTTTGATTCTATATGAGACTGATGCATATTTCCACCAACCCACATGTAGGATTAATTTTAAGTTTAACATATATAGTTCTAAAAAGAGCGTCACTAAAGTGCCAGTGGTGTGAAATAAATATGAACCCAGTTTTTTGTAATTTAATGACTTTTTTTAAAACATTTTGAACATACATACTAACAAAACAATCCCCTACTTTCTTCGGAAAGGGAAAACATTACCTTAAATCGATTTGGAATAAGTGAAACTCATCTAAAAAAAAATCGCGGGTTTCCCATCCAAAGTATTCTCAAATTGGTCGAGGAATATTTGGATATGTTGTGATTGTATGTTGGCATGTCTTGGGGGTAAGGGTGGGGGAGCTTTAATACCGTAAATCGCTGGTATAAGCGAAAGGGTAGCTGGAATGTTAAAGGGTGTGAGTGGAGAAGATCTTACAGAGGGCATCGTATAAGTTAGCAATAGTCGTAAAGTGTCGATCTTTATGGCTGGGTTCGGACAAAACCACCTCTCTTAAGGGAAGGAAACAGAGGATGGAGCAAGGGGGTGAAGGCCTCACAACTCAAAGTATTGCAATCTTACCCCAACAACAGAGAATATATGGTAATATTGCCCACAAAATAATATTGGTTCTACAAGATACTAAGCCTGGCAGACAATTTAAGGGGGAGTTTTCAATCTGTGAAATTTCTATTTCACAAACGATAAACCATTAAATTAGATACATGATTACTCTTCAATTTAAAAAAAAAAACATCAAAATTGTGTTTTTCGTAAAAGAATACTTCATTTGACAAACACTTATAGGAAGGCTTTTTTTTTGTCTAGCGTCGTGTCTTATTACATGTTCATGTTATACGCATATATACTAATTACGCTATTGAGCTAGGGTTCAGGAAGGTTGAATTATGGAGGAAGTGTACCCATATTTGTTTAAAGAAATATAGTTGAAAACCATTTTGGAAAAATCACCCTCAGTAAAACTGACTGGGATTCGAACCCGGATCTTCCTCTGATCGCCAGTCTAATCTAACACGATAGTGACGCCTTAGACCATGCGGCCTACAAAGCAGGTTCATGGGATACTGATGAGTAAGTTAGAATGTAAATTAAATGTAGTCACATGTTCGTGGAGAGAGAGAGAGAGAGAGAGCGAGAGAGAGAAAAAGAGTGGGAAGCAATTTAGGAAACACCACTTAATCGGTATTAGAACCCATAACTCCCCACAAACAGCCAATCAGGCTAAATAGGTATTGTATTTAGTAGGTGAGACCACTGATGTCATTTTTTACACCAAACAATTCCCCTTCCCCACACCCTTTTTCAAAGATTTATCATATGATGATCTCACCCAACTTAATTCAACAGTTGTCAAACGAAGATTCCACGATGAAACGTTTGGTTACAGCTTTTTACGTATATAAGCCGTACAAATTAAACTTGTCACATATTAGAATATGATTACTTTTACCTGTATTGACACTGCTAAATAGTATATAATGTGTAAATTAAAGGGTTTTTTTTAAAAAAAAGATGAGCAATTATAAAGGGTAAAACACATAATTGTCATATTCCGACCCAAAGATAACTTATTGAATCACACTGATAATTAAAAAAAAAAACAGTATACAGTCAGATCATAAAAATTTAATAGGGCTTTTAGTAGAGTTAAAAACATGTTTACAGTTCCATCTTCTCTTCATTCATCACCAAAATATAATTAAATGGCACCCGCCTCGGTGGCGTAGTTG
>CABFOV010002235.1:30875-42570 GCA_902141375.1 Timema poppense
CCACCGACGTTTATGCAGGCATGACAGTGACGCAGCATATTTTGGAGCACGCAGTATATCTACAACACTACCAGGGTAACAAACAAAATTGAAAATAAATTATTAAATGTATCCATATTTGTGTGAAGGAAGTGTGTAAACACATTTATCTTAAAACCAAACTTAGTACATTTATGAGAGAGTGACGCTTTAGAACATTCTATTACTGAAGCGAGTAGATATTTTATTGAAAAGTTATTAACTTGTATGTGATAATTTACAAAAGAAGACGCTTTTTTAAAAAAAATGTATGGTGGATAACTATAAACTGCTGCCGAAATAAATTGTCATTTGCTGAAATTACACCCACCCTTGTGAATATTTTTGAAATTTGTAAGTTTTTGGCACATCAATTAAATATGTAAATTGGTTTGGCATCACTGGGGGAATCGTTATCTAAAGGAATTGCTTCACACCTACTTCGGTGGCTACATGGTGTAAGACATTAAAAGGCCACATTACATGTCACTTCATTTTATTCATAATTCCGCCCTGTTCATGTACAATAAATTTTATCAACATTATAAATATATAGTTTAACTAATTATAAGTTTATGTATTTTTAGTAACCCATTAAGTAAAAGTGAATGGTTTCTTTTTTAGTTTAAAGTCTTTCCTTTTTATTCAATGAGTACAGATTTCAATTTGTTTACATATTTATTAAATATATATTCACATGTTCAATAGAGTAACACTTGTTTTTAATGTATAAATTATCAAATATTTTACATAAGCCATTTTTTCTCTTTTTCTTGAGTTTGTTCTCCATGGGGCTTGGTTCATTTTTAAATCCAATTGTAGATATGTATTTAACAAGCATACTTAAAAATATATATCATTATTTAATAATTGGTATAAAATCTCTTAATAATGGAGTTTAAAAACTAAACGTATCAAGGGTTAATAAAAAAAACTTCATTTTATTACATTGTAGGAATACAATTGGAGTTTTAGAATGTATAGTTTATAAATGATGAAGAGACATAATTTACAGAATATGCAAAAAGGCCTCACCGAACACCTCAAAAGTCAACATTCGACCTAAGGACCGTAAGTGCCCCCTTGTTTAAGGTGTTCACTTGCAATAGACTGGACTGCCGAAAACGGGAATATCGGGGGTTCGAATCTAAGTCGGGTGTATTGAGGGTGCTTTGTCCACTCTCCCTCCACGCTAATGTGGATCCGCTTCTTCTAATTTCAACCTTATTCATCCCTAGCCCATCATCTTAATAATTATAAATGCGTCCTACCCGGATGGGTACTTGTACGCTGCACTTAGAAAAATAAAAAATTGCTTCACGTTAAAAAAAAATATTGATAAACGCTTGAATTAAAGCCTTCCAAAAAAATGCCAAAAGGAAATTATGTTTTAGGCTTTAAGAATATCTTACCCGGTGAGGGGGAAAATCTTACAGAGTCCACATTATTAAAGGTCCGTTTCCTTTGAGTTGAATTCGTTCACCAGTACTTGTTATGAAATGTATTCGACCATTACATAATATTTCTCAAAGTAACTTCATCGTTTGTGTTATTTCCGAATAGGAAAAACTTCAAAGAAACCATTGTGTATTCGATTGAAATAATCTTTAAGACTGAGAAGACTTTAAATGATATAAAAATACTTGCTGCACTAGATTAATATCTTTGGAGTGTTATTCAAGTATTCAGTGAACACACACACAATTTATTCTTTGAAGTTCTCAGAAACATAAATATTATTCAAAGATGAGTCTTACTATTAATACTATTTTTATCAAACAGAAATCTAAAACAACTAAAATTATTTAAGCAATAATAATTATGACTAAAAAATTGTAATGACAATATAATTGGTGTCGTCATGGGTGTTTATTATTAATATAACTCTTCTTTTTTACTTTCTCTCGACACCTTAGAGAGAAAGTATTGGTATCATCAAAAAACCGAACTCAAGATTTTAATAAAATGTGTCGAAGTTTCATGACCCCCTGAAACCAAAAAAAGTTGTTTTTGTAATGCCGTCTGTCTCTTTATTCCGGGCTAGACCAGAAAATATTTTAACAATTGGGCTAAAACTTGTTATCTGAGATTTTTATGAAGGGCCCTCTCAAGGTTTTCTTTTAAATCAGATTCAAATTTGGAAACGTGATTTTTCAAAATGCAGTCTTCAGTTTACTACCCTAAAATGGTGAATTTTTTAAACAACCTACATTATTATCTATCATGGAAAGTATTTCCCTTATATCTTTTTTTAAACAAAAATTTAAAGATATTTTCCCAAAAATTCAAATTTTCAAACATTTATCATAATTACAATACCCTTAAAAAGATTTTTCCCAAAAAAAATAAGTTAGGAATGTTATTTTAAATGCCAAACACAGCCCATATACTTATTTTAAACAAAATATAAAAAGATTTATTTGAAAAATTAACATTTTTTAAAAATTAATAAGCAACCCCAAATTTTAAGGCTGGATCAAAATATAAAAAAAATCCCCTGAAAATGTGATAATATTACATCTAGTCAGTAACAGGTTTTATCGATAAAAATTAGTTTAGATTTTGTAAGTTAAAATAAACTTGATAAAACTATTTTTTAGTTACAATCTAGTGATAAATAAGGGAACAATAGCATGTACAGTTCAATTTTCATTAGAAGAACATTTGATAACACTGCCAGGAAAAAGCCCAGCTTTGGACAATCATGCGGGACTTTCTCACTCCTCCTTCTGATAGGACAGTAATTCATAAAAAAAAATAAGGTGCTCCTTCCCACTGCATTGAGTTGCATAGCATGTGAACGCTACTAGATGCAATATGCGAAGGTCGCCAGATACACTACTAGAATGTCAATGAACTGAATATGCATACGACGACTTGGAGATATAAACATAAGTACAAGTAACATTAATTTTTTTTTCTTTAAATTTAAAAATGACATTTGGAAATGTGAATCGAACCATGGACCAGATATCATTTTTTCATTTTAAAGAATATGATACTTAGATGTTATTATAGCCGTAGTTAATAAATATGGTAGCTTGACTGTTTGATCAATTTTTTTTTTTTACATATTTGACCGTGAGAAATGCAGTATACAGCTCAGTCGCCTTGTATGTAGACTTCTAGCCACGCTTTGTGGCAACAGAAGGTTTCTTTAAGTTATACCTTATAGGTTGTTTACACGTCATACATGCAATAAGATGACGTCATGATAGTAATCATGAAGGCGTAGAGCCTGTATAAATATTAAAACTAACTTAAGCCTATAACATTTTAGGAAATCCTAATTAACCAGCCCGTGGTAATTATAGGGGCAGTTTCCCTTTCGGTAAAAACACCTATGGTAACTCCAGGAATCGAACCCGGGACCTCTATCAGAATCCAGGGCGATTAAAAGGGTTTATATTGTCACCACGTCTCACTACCTGTTCAGATTGTACCCGTATGGCCTAATTACGACAGTATAGGTTGAGGTTGAATTCAAAGGAAATGTACCCGAATTTACTTGGATAGAGATAGTGGAAAACCATTTAGCAATAAACACTCTCCCTACACCCGACTTGTATTTGAAACCTCGATCTCCCCGTCATCGGAAGTCCAGCCTGTTTCGAGAGTGGCGCCTTAGACTATTTGACCATTGAAATGGGTAATATAAGGAGAGTTGTTTAGTATAAATGTACCCATATTATGGGGAACAGAGGATCGGAAAATCAGAGTGAACACAAAGCGTCTAAAGGTGAAATAAATAGTTATATTATGAATAGTGTATCTTATCCATGTTGTATTGACTTTCTCCTTGTTCATCGTAACACGCTCGTGCGTAATGGTAGGGTGATTGTGAGATGAAATGGAGGACCTGCAGTTTAACGTGGAATCTGAACCACGGTGGAGACCTGGCATTCCACTCATTCACAAGTTTTGACCGTTTTTCGAATTAAGAATTTGTAAATAAATTATCTAATATATATTTAAAATTCTTAAAAAAAAAAAAATCTCATTTAATTTGCCTTAAACATTTAGTTTCCAAAATAATGTATTATCTAATGTTCCATCACCTATTTCCTGTAAATTATGAGCACTTTTACAAATAAATAAATCTTGTAAGGATAGGTTTAAGCTAAATCTTTGTGATTCAATGTAAGTTCGTATCTCCCGAACGGGTAGTAAGACGCGGGGCTAATAATAAAAATAATAACAATAAATCTTTGGGCTCAGCAGTTAAGGACGTTGCCTACCTGTGCTGTCATGGCCGGTCAAGATAGGATATCCCATATTGATGAAGTTACGTTTTACTCAGTGGGCTTTAAAGATATAACGTTGAAACAAAAACTAGGAGCTCTTTAAATAATTTTAAAAATAGTCATTGCAATGTCACAAAATTATTATTTTTATCTTCAAGTTATTTTTTGTAAACTTATTCTTTTATAAATCCTCTACAACTTAGGCTATTTGTCTTGGTCATAAAAATTGCCTGTAGGAGTCTTCCTTCTAGGATGTAGATTAAAAATGTACTTTATAGCATATTTATATCTAGAATAGAAAACAAGATAAAGGGTAGAATTAAAAATTATGTCAATGTTTTAAAGGAGCAAATATTAAAATGACTGTGGGTTCAATCCTTGGTCCCAGCACAGATTTATCTGATTACCAAACCCTTCCTTCACCTCTGACAAGACGTGTATTAATCACAAACGTGTATTAATCACAACTTGTGAATGTGTGGGATGCCAGGCCTCCACCGTGGTTCGGATTCCATGTTAAACTGTAGGTCCTCTATTTCATTTCACAATCTCCCTACCATTACACATTAGTGTGAGTGCGTATAACCCTAACGGGTAGTAAGACGTGGTGCTAATAATAATAATAATATTTAGCACCGCGTCTTACTACCCATTTGGGTTATACGCTTTAAGTACTAATTACTTTAATGGATTAGGAACTGGGAGGGTTGAATTAGGGAAGTGAACCCGCATTTGCGTGGAGGGAGAGCGGAAAACCATTTAGGAAAAACCACCCCCAGTTCACCCGACCGAGATTCGAAACCTCGATCTCCCTGTCCTCAGCGAATAATAATAATGATATTAAGGTGACTATGTAAACTCGACAGGGGGAGAGGGTTATCAGCACATAAACAAGAAGCCACTCAGAGTGAACTTATCATTTTCTTCCCTCCCTTTCTATTTCGTACATTAGCGTTACGTTACGATGGTGTTTAAAACTGCTTAGGTGCGTCAAATTAAGATGAAAACCACTTCGCAAAAATTAGCTTCTAAATCTCCGAGTAGGAAACGTCGTTAATGAACGACAGCAACGATGCGATCTTGAGCATTGACTGGTATATGAACCTAGGTGCTCCTAACCAGACAGGCGTACCCCAATAACTGTCCGAGCTGTCCATTCACACATCTGCACCCAGTCGAACGCGAGCACAATGTAACATCACATCATATGGCGTGGTAATTCAATTATAGATCCACACTGAGCTGTTACTTTTTCATATCCTCCTCTTCATTTTGAAACATTTTAGAGAGAGTTGATCATGAAATGTTTGTATGACCAGGAAAGATGGATATTGTTAATTTAAAAAAAAATATGACCCGATAATGTAGCCGCATCGTCTAAGGCATCACGCTCACGATGTACTAAACCGCCTATGACCGGAAGATTAGGGTTCGATTCAGGTTGGATCTAGTGAGGGTGATTTTTCTGTGATTTTTTTTTTAATCTCCCTATACGAAAATGCGGGTATACTTAATTTAAATTTCACTTTCCTCATCCCTAACACTTTAGAGTAATTAGTACATAGGCGTATAACCCGAACAGATAAGTAAGACGTGGTTCCAGGGAAAAAAAAGTGATTAGGATAATATAATAATTGTAAAATATTGACTTATAAATAGTTTTTGTGAATCTAGCTATGTATTTAAACATGAAATGATTCCTTTTAACATTGAAACTCAAGAGTTTTACGCGACCAGTTTTCATAATTATAAACCATCCCCAGTACGCACAACCGGGACTCGAACCCTAATCTCCCTATCAACGGCACTCTAGTCGAACACGAGAGTGACGCCTTAGCCGATGCGGCGGCCGAAGCAGGTCACAAATATTTAAAATGAGAATACGCAGTTTCAGAAAATTAAATATTAATAAATAGCAACTTATCGAGCTCCGCCAACAAACAGATTTTTATTTTATTTTTGTTCGAACAAATTAATTTATTTCAAAGATTATTATATTTTCAAATTTTCAATGGAGTTTCCAAAATTTAAGAAAAACTCCCACAATCATATTGAATGTATTTAAATTTTACTGTTTTAAATTAATTCATATAAATGAAAGATATGATGGATAGTGATTAAAATTATATGAATCCTGAGTTTACATTTATAAAAGCTAAAGGAACCCTTTGACAGATGTTAAGCCCAAAAGGCCAGATAATTACCATTAAACGTTCACTTTTTATATGAATAAATATTTATTCTGCTATTTTAGGTTGATTTTGACCGTTCCCAAAAAATGTTAAAATATATAATTAAAATCAGGGGATCTAATTGAGCTGTTCTGTCGATTTTTAAAGATCATTCAGAAACAAGTTGACCAATTTTATTCGAAAGTTTCAGTAAGCTGGCGGAAATTCATCCTCGTTTGAAAATAGTGAATATTTAAAAGGATCTAAATTACCTTAAGCAATCAATACATCTTTAGATTTTTAAAATAAAGCTCATAATGACTATTCATGTTAAAATCTAAGAAAACCTAAAAATTGATAACAATATTTGAAGACAAAAAATACGACCTGATAGATGACGTAAAAACAATGTTAAAACTATACACCCTAATGATTTTTGTACACAAAATATATTTATATTTATTTATTTTAGGTATATAACGCGCACTTTCTAAACTAGCTGATTATAACAGCACACGTGAATTTTCTATGCGTGAGAGCGTAGAGGCCTACCAATTTTCCCGGAAAAGTGTTTTCACATGTCTTCCAGGGTTATTTTACATGCCACAATAAACTTGAAACTGACGGCTTTACTTCCCTTCCGAAGGAAGTTGTGCTACGGATTTTTATCGCTCAGGAAAAATCCAACCCGCGATCATCGGGTCCTGAAGCGAGCACTTTACGCAAAGACCACTGAGGTCAACCCCTATTTATAAATAATATAACTTCATTATTAAAAATAATAATACACAATATTCTTGAATGTTTTTATAAACTACATCTTTTTTATTTTGAAGGCAATCCGTAAAGAAAATGTCACCGTCCTTCTTTCTTGGCGTTGAAATTTATTCCTTTACTTAGCCTCGCCTATATCACACTACGCAATAAACGTCTAGAAGAGTCTCGATAAAAGGAAAGTAGTTACGTAAGAATAATATCCACCCAGCCCCCATCCCCACCAAACAACCCTCATTCCTACCCCTAAAAAAACGAAGTAAGCTTCTAGAAACACTGACCGAAAATCAAAGTGATCCTCCAGAAAAAAAAAAGTTTTACATAAACTTGCGTCCTTTCGAGTATCAAAGGTCTCAAGCAGCTTTGTCGTAAATCTTCCTCTGTCGCAATATCGAGAATGGGAACAACTCCCCCCTCCCCAAAACACCCCTTGTACCGCCCAAAACACTCCTTGCACCCTTTGCATCCTCTAGTCACCAACCCTCTCCTACCCCCAAAGTTCTAAACCGCTACCCGCCTCGCGTTGTAATATTGGATAAAAAAAACATTCCCATGCACACATACCAAAAAATAAGGCCACCAAAAAAAACCCCATTCAAAATTCTTATTTCGAAACACGGCCAAAAACTCAATCTACTATACTTTGTCATAAGTATTGTACCGTATCATTTATTGCAATATTTGTTCTTCTTAATAAAAATGTATAGGTTGTGTCCATATTTACGTAAACCCATAGGGAAGAAAATTGTGGAAAGATATGATGATAAAGTCACGTTTTATGTATCGATGAAAAATGTACAAACTTTCAAGGGAGATGTTAACATAAAATAACTTTGAAGTGTTTTTTTTATTAGTTTACTTAAGAGTTGTTGGATTATATATTCCCTTTTTTTTTTACTGCTCTCAAAGTAAGTCATGAAAACTAAGTTAACGTATCATTTAATTTAAAATAGAATTTAAAACGTTAAAAAAAGAGAGCTTTATAAAGCGAACAATTATTTCCAAATATATATATATATTTTTTTTGAAAACAGTGACTTTTAGGCAAGATTATAAAAAAAAAGAGGGGGACTATACAAGAAACAAGTTGACAGAGATTATTAAAACTCGACTAAAAACAAATAAATAACAAACTCAGGTTCCAGCGTTAAGATGTTTTAGATACTTTTTAACGAGATGTTACATTAAAAAAATATTTATAAAAATGAAAGGAATATGATAGCTAGATGGATTAATCCTCACCAAAAGCATAAATAATATCTTTGGCTATGATTTTTAAGATGAAGGGTGTTTCAATGCCTTGTACACATTTTCTCGGTGAATGCTTTTTCACAACTAGATAATAGGACTGTTGATACAAACACATTTAATTGTTGCACATATTTATAGCTTTTACTTTATTATTTGTTATTTTATAGATATTAATAATACATATTAAGGGTACAGGGAAAGATAGTGGGAAATTTAATGCCAACGTAGATTTAGCTAGTGCTGCCATCTGTTAGACAATAAGAGTTTTAATAACGTTCTTAAGTAATATTGGACTATCAGTTACATTATATATTTTTTCATTGATAATCATTACACAAATTGCCCTTTTAGCTTTTGAATCTGCTGTAGCATTAATTCAACCAAATGTATTTGCTGTATTAAGAGCTCGAGCACTTAAAGATTAAGTTTATAAGAGATATCTGTCATATTTAAATAAATTTCAAAATAAAGTAGTTGGGGTCCTAATGGAGTTAAAGATATAAAAATCGTTTTATTACATGTTCTACATTTTATGTATCCTTTACTCTTTATATCATAAGAGTGACAGCTGCAGATCAAATGATTTGACGTATGAATACATTAAAGTAGATCTAGTGAATTCTGTAGATGACAGATAAGTTCCTTACTTTTAAAATTGGAATGTATATTTGGACTACAGGACGAACAAAATAAACACAAATTTTTTAATAGTAAGGAACATACTTTATTTATCTACTAAATGTATCATCTGTTATGGTTTGCCAGTGACATTTATATCGAGTTTCGAACCCTGTATGAGTGTGTTTAGGGACCTTTTATTTAAACTTTTTCCAACGTTCCCGCTACGAAATATGAGCATATATCCTCTAAATTAAACCCTCATCATTCAAATTTAAGAAAATAGTAAATTTTACCATTGCAATTATTTATTTTTTCATACCTATATATTAACTAGCAGTTTTATATATAGTTTCTTGTTGTACAATCTTGAGCTAGCTAAAGCAATCACAAACCTACCACGGTAATTAATAAATTTATTTCCATAAACTGAGTTTACAAACAAACGCAATTCCATTAACAATGCAATATTTACGTAGGTACAATCATAAAATAAGATACACCAACAAATGCACATTATTATAGAAATATGTCGGTAAAAAGAGTATTACAGCTCACCAAAGAGCATAAATAAATAAAGTACTCTGTTACAGAAATCTAATGTATAATAGGTACAATAGTTTTCCAAAGAGAATCATTGCTAATGGAACTGTCACTAGATTATTATTAGCACCGCGTCTTACTACCCGTTCGGGTTATATGCACCTACGCTAATGTGTAATGGTAGGGTGATTGTGAGATGAAATGGAGGACCTACAGTTTAACGTGGGATCCAAACCACGGTGGAGGCCTGGCCTTTCACACATTCACAAGTTGTGATTAATACACGTCTTGTCAGAGGTGAAGGAAGGGTTTGGCAATCAGATAAATCTGTGCCGGGACCGAGGATTGAGTCCCGGACCCCCAGCACAGAAGTCCGATACCTTACCCCTAGATTGCCAGGTCACCTATGTTGCTATAATGTGTTTATTTATATTGTTATATTACTGTTTGATAGGTGCTACTTTATACTTATTTTAGATTTGTTATCGCAACGGTTATATGACCTTCTTTTATATGATCTTTAATTTTTATATTTGTATAGTTCAAGATTGTTTTCGTCTGCCTATAAAAAATGTAAATATTATACCATATCAAGAACTTTAATTTTGTTTAATAGTTGTTTCCTGCCCCCTCTTATTAAATTATCATTTTTACAGCTTTTATGGTTATACAAACGTGGAAAGCTTAAATTTTCCTCCATGCTGGAAAGAAGATTCTACAATAACTTTGGAAATGTTTTAAGCTACTATCTGCCTCGTATTCCAATATCTTGTTATGGGTACAGGGTATGTAACCCAACATTAAGTAATCCCCTCCACTATCCAGTACTTCATCCCCTTTTATACTAAATATCTTCCTAAGCCCTTGTTATCGAACAACCAAAATTGCTTTGTGTCCTGTAAGGTGAGAGCATGTTTCACACCCATAAAAAACGGATAATTTTTTTTTTGTATATTCTGAGTTATACATTCCTATTCACTCAATGTATAGATTAAAAATATATATAGTAAGTAGAGATCGAAACCCTGATGATTGCAATATTTTATTCAACATTCTTGTCATAAAATTAACATGCTCTAACTCAAAATGATTATATACGTTGCTAAAATAAAACTAATAAATAAATTAATAATTGGTTGTGCCATTATATAAAAGACGTGGCAAAATTGTTGGTGTTTCTTTATGGGAATTTTTTGTTTTTTTACAGCGACAGTTCATCACACCCATACCCAACACCAAAGCTGGATGACCATCCCTATCGGCTGTTCACGACTGCTTATTCAATTAATCAGGCGAAGTTAAAATAAAATATGCCTCATTTTCTTGAGGGGAGAGTGGTAAACCATTTATTAAACAGGATACTCAGTACACCCAGCTGTTATTCAAATACAAAACTCCAGGTCATAGGAAATCAAAATTAGATATCCCTGAAAAATAATCCACATACCCACCTATTAGGATAATTTATTATACATAAAATAAATAATTTAAGCCTAGCAATAAATAAATGCATAAATATAAAAATATTTGTAAATATATATCTATAATAAAAGTCTGCTAATTATCTGAGTTCAATGTATGTATACATTAAATTCTAATAATTGGCATACTTTTATATAGACATAAATATATATATACAAAATATATATATACAAAATATATATATATACATACAAAATATATATATACACACATACAAAATATATATATACACACATACAAAATATATATATACACACATACAAAATATATATATATGCATACAATATATATATATGCATACAATATATATATATGCATACAATATATATATATGCATACAATATATATATATACAAAATATATATATATATACAATATATATATACAAAAATATATATATATATACAAAAATATATATATATACATACAAAAAAAATATATATATACATACAAAAAATATATATACATACAAAAAATATATATATACATACAAAATATATATATATACATACAAAAAATATATATATACATACAAAATATATATATACATACAAAATATATGTATATACATACAAAATATATATATATACAAAA
>CABFOV010002235.1:45037-57021 GCA_902141375.1 Timema poppense
TCCTATAACAGCATTCAAAAATTGTACCTACAGTCAAAATAGGCCGAACTTTTTTTTTTTTTTGTTCTAGGACCTGAATACTTTCTATCGTGATAGTGCCCAGCGAGCCGAGAAATGGACAAGCCAGAATTACTCTATCGGCTCCTAAAACACAAAAACCAGAGGGGACATACAAAACTGACCAAAAATAACATTTGTATAAACAAAACTCCGACCACCGATTTGTCATTAACAGTTGCGTTGTACCGTTTGTGGACAAAAGGGCGATAAAGTAATGTGCCCGGCCCCCAACCTACCACCCCCTAATGTTGCTTTTCGTTGTATCCTAACCACCAGGGGAGAAGGGCTACCCGATTGTATATTGATTTAACATAGTTGAAAAACAGTTTTGAGCTTCGTGGGAAAATGAGTCAAGTCTTTAAAGTCACCACTAATTATTATATTTCCGGTGGGACAGCTCTTTTGTTTGTGTGAAACTAGCAGACCCTTGTGTCTCTTTTTGGCAGTTTAATTCAATGCCTTAATTTTTTTCTAGATACAAAGCTATTCATCCATTTAGCAGCAAGGTCAATCAGTTAGCTAAATGTAATAAACAAAAAAGAAAGATAAATTGACAAAAAAAAATATCTGTAGTACTTATTTATTTTAATTTTTATTTAATAAATGTCAGTAACTATGTTTCGGTTATTGGTGATATAATCCATAACCTTATTTTCTTTCGAATAACCATCTGTAAGTCGTTTTTTCCTACCAGAATTTTACCACACAATAAGGTTCTGAAAAGATATAAGACCTTTAAAAAGGTTATTCTTAAAAATAGAGATATAATTAATATCAAGAAACAAACCAGTAAGGAAAATTTTATAAAATTAAACAGGGAAAATAGGATGGGGATCCACCATTAATGTTGGTGTACAGGGCCCTCAAGTTAGAAGCAGTGTTCTTGCAGTCATAATAACAACACATGTTAGTGTACTATAAAAATAAATGTTGCTCCAATAGAAATATAGAGTTAAGTTC
This sequence comes from Timema poppense, assembly GCA_902141375.1. Classification (NCBI taxonomy): domain Eukaryota; kingdom Metazoa; phylum Arthropoda; class Insecta; order Phasmatodea; family Timematidae; genus Timema; species Timema poppense. Next base: position 46,058 of record CABFOV010002235.1, read on the forward strand.
TCTTCACCTAGGGATATCAACAATTCTTGAATATCTGTCGTCACTTTAGTGGCATTAGTTAAGCAACTTTTTAAATGAAGAAAACAAGTTGTCATTAAATTACTGGACACCTTTGACCGATTTTCAAGAAATGTTGAGGTCGACGTGGGAGGAAAATTAAACTTTGTGTTTCTACTAAAGAATTATTTGATTTATTATGACCAAAAATGTGTAATTATACTAAAAACTTCCAAAATACTTACCTGTAATCGCGTCTCCTACCCTTCCACTAGGCTGAAGCGACAAACGTGCTACCCCACAGAGAGATTCAACAATTTAGTGATAAAACTATCCATAGTTTTTACAGGTAGGTGGTATTTAAATATATCATGAGTAAAAGATGAATTTGTATTATTTGATCCTTGGTAGTCTATCTCAAAAAATAGCAATGTTCTTTAAAATTCGTTAATATTTCTCGATTCAATCATGATAGGCGCAATTTAAAAACTGATTTTAACCGAGGCGTTTTCCAACATCCCTTTAGACCAGTATTTCCTAAACTGTGGTACACGTACCCCCTTAGGTACGTAATGTACCAATGAGCTCTATTAACCATAAAACATGTTTTGAATAAAGCAAGTCCAACAAACAAGTTAAATTAATTTTAACATATCATGGATTGTCGCGTCTTTATTAAGTGTACCCGAGAAGCTTTATTATAATTTGTAACGTCCGTTTATGCCTTACAAAATGGGGAGGGTTATTTTGTACTTTATTTTTATGAAAACCTAAGAGGTACGCTATGGCCCTGAAAGAGGTACGTAGTTTGAAAAACGTTGGTGAACTTTGCTCTTAAAAATAAATTATGTTACTTTACCTCTTAGTTACCCAAATTTTTATTATTTTCAACTATCATACTGTAAATAGAGTAAAAGATAATCTTTAGATTTCCATCGCCGCGTCTTACTACTTATTTTGGCTATACTCATTAGTTACATTAATGATCTCGGTATTAGGAGAATTGAATTTAAAAGAAGTATATCCGTTTTTGTCGTGCATAGAGAATGAGAAACAATTTTGAAAAAGTCAATACGAATTGTTGAGATATAATAAACTCTCTGTTACAATGTCACAATTAAACTAGACTAGGTGAACTTTACGTCCAGTCCGTGTGTTTACCGATGCAGGTCTACAGATAAACAAAAATTTAAACATGTATTTCAACCAAATATTGACCACGGACCGTCAGTCAACACGATTTCATCAATCTATTGATTACAAAACAGAATCAAAAATGACTTTGAATCAAATAGAAGCTTTCTAGGGAGGGAGGGGGAGGAGGGAGGGAAGCCAGATGTGTTGCTCAAACTTCCCGCCAACTCACGAATATTGTAGTACCATTGAATTCTCATAGAGGGCAGAAGTGTTTCGTGTTCTTCAAGTTCCATTATCAACCAACCACAGCGCGAGTGTCGTACGATATCATTATAACTCACATCACTAAATTTGTTAAAGATATAATATTTACTTTCGTTCAATAAAGGTTTTTAAACTCTCGTTTGGACATAAACACAAAATGTGCATTCACAATAGATCCATTGGAAAGTAGAATAATTTATTATTATTTTTATTGCTATTATTATTACTATCATTATCATTATTATTACTGATACTCCTACTAGTTTCTGTGTTTTTTAGTGTTAGCTTGTTAGACGTCATGACTTAAGATTTGGAATTTAATAAAGGAAAAGGAATCAATGTAAGCTTAATTATTAATGTGTTGTTGCTTAAGGTGGGAATGAGGAGACGCGAGTTAAGGGGGATGTATTTCGCAGTCTTTATAGAAAAAAAAAAACTATTTGGCCAAAATAAAAATAAAATATTTCTACATTAGAAATAGAGAGTTTAATTTTCTTCACAGGTTGACATCAGCAGTTTTTAAATAACCTATCTGTCGAGGATGTCCTGGAATTTAACGAAAACTTTTTCTCTTCATTTAAAAAAAATTATTATCCCTTTATAATATGCTCATGATTACAGAAGATAGATATCCTATCCAAGCAAATGAACCCAAACTCACTTGGAAAAGGCGAAGTATAGTAAGAACACGACCAAAATAATAATAATATTTAATACCGTGTCTTACTACCCGTTCGGGTTATACGCTTTTTAAGTACTAATTACTCTAATGGATTAGGAATTGGAAAGGTTGAATTAGAGGAAGTGAACCCGTATTTGCGTGGAGGAAAAGTGGAAAACCATTTAGGAAAAACCACCCTCAGTTCACCCGACCGAGATTCGAACCTCGATCTCCCCGTCCTCAGCGGTTGAGCTCAACACGACTAGCGCGTTAGCCAACTACGCCACCGAGGCGGGTACGACCAAAATAATACTATCAAGTAGTTATACAATTTTCATTAAACTAAACTTTTTTCAAATTTAGCACTGTGTCTTACTACCTGTTCAGTCTATACATATAATTACTAATTACTTAAGTGAGTTTGGGATTAAGAATGTTGAATTTAGAAAGAGTGTGCCAGCATTTGCGTAGAGGGAGAGTTTAAAACCCTTTTTTGAAAAACCACCCTCAGTACACCCGACCGGAATTCTAGCCATCATAGGCAGTCTGGTATATTGCTAGAGTGATGCCTTAGACCATGCGGCCACCGAAGCCGGTTAGTTTTACTTAGATAATTGTTTTAGTGTGTGCAAAAGTGCTCAACCTATTCATATTCTTAGAATTCGGAGCGTTCCACATTGTTAAGGTAATTGTTGTGAAATTGTACGCAGTTAACTTATTTGAATTTTATAGGCTTTTAAAAGTAAGATTATAGCTTGAATGTTTGATGATGTTTCAAAGCCATAAACTCGTCTGTAGCCATCCTGGGCTGCTTACAACATTGGTTATCATTGCTATCAAACACTTGTCACCCCCCTTCCCCCCACCCTTTCCACCACCCCACAGACAACTCATCTTTCAGGCATTGTTATCATACCAAACGCAACACAAATACACCCCAGAAGGCAAAGGGGTAAAACTACACAATCACCAAAATAAACACTCTTGTGAAATTAGAGAAATAAAAGTCATCTGATTATGAAATAAAATTAAATAAAGAAAAACATAAACAAAAACTCGCTTTAAATTTAGTTTTATAAAATTAAGTTCTCACCTGCTTCAGTGGCCACATGGTCTAAGGCATCACTGGCATGTTACACTAGAATGCCTATAACAGGGAGATCAAAGCTTGAATACCGGTGTATCGAGGCTGGTTTGTCCTAACGGTTTTTTCCACTCTCCCTCCGTGAAAATGCGGATACACTTTATCTAAATTCAACCTATTTTCATCCCTAACGAGTTAGCGTAATTATTACGATCTAGTATAGCCTCAACAGGTAATAAAGACGTGATTATATATATAAAGATCGTCCTTCAAAAACAAATGTATAAATATTTAGCGAACCTTAGATGAATAATTGGACTCGGTAGTGAAGACTATGGTACAGTTTGATTCCGACGAATCATATCTAAGTTTGACTTGTATATTTTTTGTTCTAAGGTATCGCAATCGGAGTATCTGAGGTTACTCCCAAAGGGCATTGAAACGAACTGAATGGGAAAATGCCGTTTCTATCTTTCTGGGAAATAGGAATAAAAAAAATAGGGTAAAGGGTACAGGAGAGGGGGAGGGGGGGGCGCTTGGAAAATAAAAAGAAAGACAGAAATGGGAAGGGAAAAGGGTGATATCGTTCAATTCTCTTTATATTCTTCACAATTTACCTTGGGTCTTCTTCTAAGAAACAAAAAATATATATATAATGAAATAAGGTTATATAGGGAAAGAAAAAATATTGTATAATAAAAGCGTATCGTCAGTAGTGAGAATATTTTACCTGAAACATGAAACCAGGGAACCAAAACAGGTCTTTCATTTGAATCAACGTAAATGTGAATAAAACTGATTTACTAATGATTCAACTTCTACCAGAAAAATTCTGCCTCTATAAAAGTATATCCTACGAAAGCACAGAAATAAAATGTTATGAACTAATTGAAAACCTGTTGCCGTTTAATGAATATTTATCTACATCAGGTGTCATGACTACGGTGACCATACGTACTGTTTTTTGCAGTACAGTACTGTTTATTGGGGTGATGTCCTGCTGTCCTACAGAGCATGCGATAGTACAGCAAAAGGTACTGTCTTTTAAAACAAGTACTTCCAAAAATACTTCGTTTTGAAGTAAGAGAAAATAATATTTTGAATTGAACAGCGCCAGGAACATCATCCTTGAGTATTTGGCAAACACTCAACACATGTGCTGCGCTCTCTCGAACAAGATTAGAACTTCTTTATTAGCTCTGTGTGATAATACCACCTAGCCTACCTTTTTTCATGTCTTACCCATACCCTTTTTTCGGTCTTTATTTGTTTTATTTGTCTTCAGTTGTCTCTCCAAGTCTGTGAGTGTGTGTTGTGGTTGTTCTATTAGTTTTTAAATAATAATAAAAGCTAGTATACCAAAGTGTTGTGAGATGGGGTAGCCACGCAGAAAATGTTCATTTAATTCTTATTTGCAAACAGAATACCCTTTCATCAAGCTAAAAAACAGTGATAATCTTCACATTGTTATTTGTGAGCTGTGTAGAGGTGAAGTTGACCTAAGTAATAGTGGTCGCATAAGCATTGTGAAGCATTTGAAGCAACGAAAACACTCACTAGCAGTAAATGCAGCCACATCAAGTAGTACAGTAAGCAAGTTCTTTAAAAAAACGTATTAACTTCTGAAAATTTTCTTTTGGCTGCCAAAGAGGTTACTTTTGCATAACATATAATTAAACATATGCAGAATTTTCATTCCCTTGACTGTACATCGAAGCTGGTAGCAGGTATGTTTGAACTGAAGTTCTCCTCAGCCCGCACTAAAACGGAAGCAATTGTAAAAAACGTTTTAGCGAAGGAGGCCCAGTAGAGATTGAATATTGATTTAGGAACAGCACATTATTTCAGCATTATGATTGATTCCTCCAATCACAATAACATTAAGATAGTGCCATTGATTGTACGATACTTTGACTGTACCCAGGGAGTAAAAGTCAAGCTTCTGGAACTGAAAGACCTTCCTGGAGAAACATCTGAGCAGTTACATAGCTACGTTTACTCTACCTTGTTTTCATTAAATTTAGTGGAAAAGTGTGTTGGTCTTTCTGCAGACTGATGCCGCATTAGAATATTTTGAGCTACTTGAGAAATTGAAAAGCAGGGAAAATGCTGTATTCTTGCCAGTGAAAGTAAGACGCTCTCTTAGTAGCATTGAAAGAGTCTGCGAGGTGAATTACAAAAGTGATTTTTCTACAGAAGCTAAGGCTTTCTACTCGGGTTGCATTGCATATTTGGAAAAATGGACTGCTATTCTGCAACAGTTAAAACTTTTTGAATGGGTCAGATTACATGAGCAAGTTACATGGGAGGTGCTGGCTTCGTATGAAGCTTTCAAAGATACCATTGGCACTACTGTAGATGAAGATGTTATTTTTAATGAAATTACAGCGTTAACAAACTTTCTAGCAGGGAAAAAAATTCCTGACTGGAATGAGAGTAAAATTCCTATTCAAACCAGGTGGTTGGAAGTGTTTACTTTGATGAACAACAAGCTTCAACCTCTTAAAAACCTGCAATTGCTATGTGAGTTTATACTTTGCCTGCCTGCCACGAGTTATTCAGTTGAGAGACTTTTTTCAATAATAAATAACTACTCGGGGAGTGAAAAAACCCAAATGAGAATTGGGACATTAAAGGCTATGATGCAGGTCTACACCAATTTGGACGAAACCTGTATGGAAATTTTCCAATACCTGAAATTCAAAGAAAAGCTTCTAAAAGCAATTCATAGCTCAGATAAATATGAATGTTATGATTACGAAGCAAAAGCCGGTACAAGTAGTTCCTAAATTATTATTTTAAAATTTACTTTTTCTTTATTGAATTTTTTAAGTACTCTAGTCCTATGATTTATTTACCAATGGGTTTGTACAAGTGATTAGTCCCAAAATATATTTTTTTTAAGTTATTTATTTAGAGGTTTTAGGCACAAGTATTATTTACAAAAAGATTATGCACACAATAATAAAAGCCAATCTAATACTTGATGTATATAATTTTGACTTTATGTAGCTCGCTCTCTTAAACTAGTATTCAAAAGTGAGTTTTAATAAAGGGTTTTATCTTTAAACTATTTTTATTTCTCAATCTCTATTATTTTTATTCTATCTACTTTATACATAAGTTATACACGCATGTTGCACACCATGCTACTCGTATATGTGATCTATTTTAATGTCCTGCTTTTTCTAAAAAAAATTATGGTCACCGTAGTCATGACACACATATTTATAACCATTTTATTAATGTGATTAAACAATTGTAATATTTTTCTGTTAAAATTTGAAACAATTCAGCTCTTTAATTTAATTATAAAATAAGATACTTTATGTGGGAAATCGGGTATAATAGTTACTACCAAGTAGACAATATAAAGTGTCAAACACATGTTACAAAATTATTATTATTATTATTATTATTAGCACCGCGTCTTACTACCCGTTCGGGTTATACGCACTTACGCTAATGTGTAATGGTAGGGTGATTGTGAGATGAAATGAAGGACCTACAGTTTAACGTGGAATCCGAACCACGGTGGAGGCCTGGCATTCCCCACATTCACAAGATGTCTTGTCAGAGGTGAAGGAAGGGTTTGGTAATCAGATGTTACAAAATTAGTTGGTCAAGTATAATTGAGCAAATTAATTTACCTATGTTTATAATTTGTTTTGTTAAAAGATTGTCCTCAATGCTTAAATGGTTAATTACAATTTTTATAGGAATCCTGTTATTTGAAAAATATAAACACATGTTTCCACTATGGCGGGGATTAAAAGTATTACAATAATTTGTATTTACATTATTAGTCCTTTTTATTAACCAAGTAAACAGAAAGAAAACGATAGTACATAAAGTATTATTAAGAACTTTTGCTAAATTTGGACGGACTCTATAATTAATAAATCAAATATTTTACAACGCCAAATTTTAGTGACTTTCAATCAATGTTGGTAGTCGAAAGTGGGCTTCCAATCAAAATTAGTGTTTACTTATTCAGGTCAGGTTTATTTTAGGTTTTAACGCTTATAGCTAAATATTTCTGAATATTTACTATCGGTAACCACACAGCAATAACAATTATTATGAAATCATTGTAAACTATGCAACCAATAATAACACAGCATTTTTTCTCGTTTTGTTATATGATAAGGCCCTTATCCTTTGATGTGGTAGCATTCTCGTATTAAAACTGTATGTGTTTTTTTCCTGTCAGACTTAATTACGAATTGCTTAAACTACGCAATAAATCTTTTATAACCCCCGATATTTAAAAAAATATATAAAGCCCACTTCAACCACCAACATTGGTTAAAATTTTTATTTATTAATTATAAAAATAATCTAAAATTGATCAAAACCTTCCAACAATACTTTCTTGTGTCTTACTGTGAATTCCCACGTTCACTGTAAAATGAGAGCAGTGCCGATAGTTGGTCACGTAACAGCTCTAATCCAATCACAAAAATTCCGCGTGATCAGCATAACCCGCACTGCTCGAGTAGAGATAATTTCAACTTCTCCAACGCTTCTAGAGAAAACCGGCCAAGAAGACCAAATCAGCGCATGCGCGAACTTTCAAACATGCGTTATTTATAAACACAGCACATTCTCACGAAAGCATTACTAAATTGATTATTTAAAAGGGAAAACTGATCAAGTTATTCTATTTATATTCTATGCATTTTCACATTTTGTTCTTATATGGCTGCAAGCAATGCTATTTTCCTTTTGTCTGTCCATAATGTTGATGACTGCTCAAGAGAATAAACAAGAGTTATCAACACACAATATTGGAGGCAAACAGCCGATTGTAATATTTATGTTTTTATGTTTGACGTTCCATTGCATCATGGGTAAACAGAGACTCCCAACTTTCCGCGAGGTTGTGAATAGCTGCACCTCTAAGAGGCGCGGACTCTCTGTACTGCTTCAAATTTCAGCGTACGTGTCAATACAGCTTTACTGTATAATTTCTCTTGACATAATTAAACGGACTAAGAATATAATCACAATAATGTAATAATTTTTTTCTTCTCGACACTTTCTTTCCACTATGTCCACGGAAGCTTTGAGTTTTCAAATAAAAGGATTCCTATGAAAATAAGGCTATAACAACAACAAAAAACCAATGTATTACGGGCATAATTTAATTGCAGTGTTATTTCCGCATACGACTTCACAAACTAGCTGCAGAGTTGCTGTAGTGATTTTCTCCTACTGATTCGGACTCGGTAGGTCGGTGCTAAAAACCAGACTAGGGGCATTTATTTATTCATATAGTTTCAATCTTCATTCGAGGAGAATGATAGTGCATTTCTCTATCCCTGGAGGGTAAAGGCTACTACTATCACTGAATGACACTTGGCTGGCCCATGAAGGGTACCCAAACGCGGTCAGTTTTTTTTTTGTAGCAGCTACGAAATATTGATTGATATTTCCTACAAAACTGGCAATACACTCTAAACAAGAATACATACGCGAGCCAAAAAATTATAGTAGGTGAAGTATTTCATTGTTTTTTTAACGATTGTGTTTTCACAAGCGGCTGAAAAACACGCGATTCTTTGGAAAGATAACCACATGTTGCCATGCCATGCTAATCCTTGCTCGATTTTAGTTAGTATTTAATAATTTCAGGTCAGGGCTCCCTCCTCAACTTAGTACATTTTATCACATAGCTCATAAAAGGGTGTGGGTGGTGGGGGAACAAGGGGAGTAAAGAGGAAGTGTGGGAACAGCAAGCAGCGCCGCTAGTGGCGGTTCGATAAAACCACATACAGGGGATGCGCGCCATAAGGTCATTAGACAATCAAGCCGGTCAGACCTTGAGAGGTCTTAACGTTTTGTTAATAATTTTAACATAGGGTAGCAATAGGAGGGAAATAAGGGTAAATGGCAGTGGCCAGTCAACACAAACTTTTAAAAAAAACTTCATTAGCCGCTTATTTTAGGCTGTATCCGGATAGTCAAGTACATTTGACTTTATACAGACTTGATGAATGTACACTTATCACGCACTTGAGACCAAAGACTGCAACAAACTATTTGAACAGCAAACTATCCTTTCCACACCCTTGAGTCCTCAGTGCTTAGTCCAAGGCAGGTTTGACTCTAGTTCGAATTCTGGCAGAGTTCACTTGCCATTATTTTACCACGAAAATTTGTTTTAATACTCCTCAGGCCATTACTGATATATTTCCAATTAGCTAACCACCTTATGCGAAGCCAATAGAGTCGTTGATAGCCTCCATGGTAAAATCATGATTAGACTAAAATACCGTTTATCTTTTACCTTGGCATTCTTCACTCGGTGCTTGTCAGTGTTGATTAATAAAGACAAAATATTAATTTGTTCAGTACTAACCTAGGTTATGAATTAAAATGCAAAAATACATAGGTTATTATATTTTAAAATAGTTTACATATGAATCATGTCGAAAAATATTTGTTGTATTTAAAACTATACTAGCTATGTGTCAAGACAAAAATATATTTGTGTAAATAAGAACTTTAATTAAAATATAAGTGGCAAAATTTAAAAAATAATTTATTTGTAGTATAAACAGATTTTATTAAGCCTAACTTTCGTTTTCATTACAATATTTCACATCCACATCAATGGCCCCCGTGTATTAAGGCGTCAGTCTCGTCTTATCTGGTTTACCAGGTACGAGAATTGATTCGCATCTTTATGTTCTGAGGTGACTTTACTAGAGTGTTACCCACTCTGCCTCTAAGCAAATGCTGGTAAACGTTATCTAAATTAAATCTTCCTTATCCAAACTTCATTCGTTTAGTAATTAGAGAGTCCGGACGGGTGAAAGCACGAAATAAACATCACTAAGCCATAAAATAATGACATTTAAATGGGGTGTTTATTTATGTTTTGTTCAGCATAAGACTCAGAAATATTAATTGTTAGATTCAGTAATTAATCCATAATCCATGCATGTATATTAAATGTATTTTATTATATATTAAAGCTATGAATAATTATTAATCAATCATTTAGAATATATAAATGGTATGCACTCTATTTGAAATATTTAATAATTATTGACTGTGAAAAGTAACATATTAATTAGACCAACAATATTTTATCTCAGTTAAAACTTATGTATAGAAAGAGATTAGGTCTAAATAGACATTACGTAGCTGTATAAATTGCATTGGTGTGTTGGCAAACTGTAGGTAATTCTACATTTTCTAAAACAAATGTGTTTGCTGTAATATAAATATAACCTTATAATGGTTATCATTAAAATAGTTTGGTATAAGAAAACTAAATTTACAGGGCAAAGTAGGGAATTGAATTGAAACTATTACATTTAACATTTTCTAAAATATTAATTTTTTAATATAAGGAACGGTGAAAGCAACTATACAAACTAAATATCTAAATGCTACGAAAATATGATACATATTGGAAATTTCCAATTACGTAAAGTACCCTTAAAATAATTTCCATGGTAAAATGATAGTTGCCATTTTGTTTATAATGTTAAACAATGCCATATATTATTATTATTATTATTATTATTATTATTATTATTAGCACCACGTCTTACTACCTGTTCGGGTTATACGCACTTACGCTAATGTGTAATGGTAGGGTGATTGTGAGATGAAATGGAGGACATACAGTTTAACGTGGAATCCGAACCACGGTGGAGGCCCGGCATTCCCCACATTCACAAGATATCTTGTCAGAGGTGAAGGAAGGGTTTGGTAATCAGATAAATCTATGCCGGGACCGAGGATTGAACCCCGGCCGCCAGCACAGAAGTCTGACACCTTACTCCTAGACCGCCAGGTCACCTA
>CABFOV010002235.1:63499-81476 GCA_902141375.1 Timema poppense
AAATTTATCTGATTACCAAACCCTTCCTTCACCTCTGACAAGACATCTTGTGAATGTGAGGAATGCCAGGTCTCCACCGTGGTTCGGATTCCACGTTAAACTGTAGGTCCTTCATTTCATCTCACAATCACCCTACCATTGCACATTAGCGTAAGTGCGTATAACCCGAACGGGTAGTAAGACGCGGTGCTAATAATAATAATAATAATAATTAGTTTCGTAAATTCTTTTAGCACCGTGAGTTACTACTCGTTCGTGTTATCCACTATTAGTTTTAGGGATTGGGAAGGTTATTTTTGATTACGTATACCAGTATTTGCGTGAAGGGAGAGTAGAAAACTATTTTGTAAAAAAAGCCTCAGTACACCCGACCAAGATTTTAACCTAGAGCATCAATTAAATAATTACACGGCTATGTATTGGTTGCCACATTCAAGGCTCATCATGAAGTTTAATGTTTGAATATTGGTTAAAGAATTTGAGTAAATATTAATTATGAGGGGTTCGGAATCGATTATATTTAGGAAGTATCGTGGTGCTGGTAAGCAATTCATGTTGGGTGCCTTAGAAAGCAATACAAAATTATAATCATATTTACGAGAGTAATTTAAATACTTCTTATACCCTAATTGAGTAGATAACGATTTGTTATGTGTAACTTTGAACGTCAAATGTGACTAGTGTTTGACATAATTTTGATTTTAATTTTTGGCGTTCTTAACGTTATTATGATGGGCCATAGAAAGCTATAGACATCTATCTACAAAGTCTGGTGTTATATATATAAAATAATTAGGGTGTCTAATAAGTTTTTTTTAACAAGAGCCTTTTCAGATGTTTATGGGGGGATAGTGTTTTACAGAAAGAAAAAAGTCACCAGGAAAAGAATTTGATCCGTTCAAAGAGAGGAAATGCATTACAGCCAAACACTTCTTAGAGAAAGATTTAAACTTGTTTTACACAAATATTTAGTAAAATTCGTAAACTTTATAAAATATGAACTCAAACTATAACTATGAATTAGAAAGTATCCACTGTGTGGTATGATTTGTAGATAAACGTAATTTTAATATAATGTTCAAGTTTAGTAGTTGTAATACCACAATGTGTAGTTCTTATTAATGCCTGTAGGTGGCAGATTCAGACAGTCAACTGCAGAGAAACCTATTGACAGAAGTGTTAACTGCTAACTGCATAGCGGTGGTGTATAGTTTTGATCTAGGCTATTTATAACAGGATAGCATAACCTAAAATAGTATATATACATATATATATATATATATATATATTAGGTGACTATAAAAATAACAATATCATGATCGTTAAAAAATTACAGAAAATATCGTGTAAGAGCTTTTGTAAATAAATAGATTTTATAAAAGAAAATTAAGATGATTTGTTTTAAATGTATAAACTATTATTTGTTGTAATTACATACGTTTTTATATTCTCGGCCGTTTATTCAAATTCACTAGATTTGTATTTTTTATTATTTACTGAATAAATGATATAGGTATTATTAGATTAGATTAGAATTTAATTCCATAATATTAACTAAACAAGCATTTAAATTCTACCCCTTTTCACAATGATAATCTTGATGTACGACACAGATAATTAATAAATTCATAAGAACCTACTTAGCCAATTAGTTTGCAAAGAATAACATAGAAACTAATTAGGCTTCATGCAAAGGATTTTGAGTATCTAATCTAAGCAATTATGTGAAATGTATGTTTATGGTTTGTTAACTTGATTTAAGTATGAAGTATAATGCTTAAGGCAAAGAGAGAAATTAAGATCCATCTAAAAGAAACCTTAGTTCGATACTGAATACATCTGAAAGAATTTAGTATTTATTGTTTGCAGTTACTTTCCATTACTTACCTTTCTATATTAGAAATATTTTCTTAGTGTTAAGTAGTTTATTATTTAGTATCTATAATAAGTTAGTTCTACACATATATATATTATACTTTCACTATTCCTTTACTTTATTAAAGTGCTGACTAATAGCCAACAATAATTGGAATGTTTATCCGCACTTTACTATAGGAAATTAAATAGCATTAAATGTACTGTATTTACTTTCCTAGAAGTAACAGTAGTCATTAGTAACTTCTCTGGTGTAATATTTTAATTAATATCACGCTTTCATTGTTTGTCTTGTAATTAATTTCAAGCAGGAGGACTTTACTAATTAATTATCTTAACATGCAGACACATTACATTGCTTCATAATGAGTGGAAAATGACTATGTGGACAATCCTGGCGAAGCTGTTATTTTACAACTGAATTGATACAAATTACTTTAGTTTGTTTTGTAAGCATTGTAATCAATTAACCTGTACAGTATTTGTACCAAACTGACTCTAAGCCTTAAGTTCAGAAAGTAAGCTATATATGTTATGTTTTTTTTGTAAAAACATTTGTGACAAAAAATTAATCTCGCTTATTATAATGGTTAACATTGTGTTCCAAACAAATTTAAATTAAAACCGCCTGATAATTTTATTCATTATTTATTATAAACTTAAATCCATTCTTTAATTTGCGAATAAAGACTAAACAAACAATAAAATGAATAATTAAGCTCAATTTTAGAGTCATTCTTTTTTAATGGCGTTGGTGACCTGGCGGTCTAGGGGTAAGGTGTCAGACTTCTATGCTGGCGGCCGGGGTTCAATCCTCGGTCCCGGCACAGATTTATCTGATTATCAAACCCTTCCTTAAACTCTGACAAGACATGTATTAATCACAGCTTGTGAATGTGGGGAATGCCCGGCCTCCACCGTGGTTCAGATTCCACGTTAAACTGTAGGTCCTCCATTTCATCTCACAATCACCCTACCATTACACATTAACGTAAGTGCGTATAACCCGAAAGGGTAGTAAGACGCGGTGCTAATAATAATAATTTAATGGCGTTCGTTGTTCGTCTAACTAAACTGATGAAGAACCTTTAACACAATCGCTAGGTATTAGGGAAACATGATACACTATAAAGTAGCATTGTTTAATTTTTTAACACATACACAGTTATTATCAGATACTGAGGGATAATAAAAGAATACGATAATAACATAATTTGATATGAATAACTTTAATTACTTATCATTAGATTCTTGGAAAAGTATCATAAGCGGTCAGAGTTAATGGTTTTATAAGAGATATTGTCAAGGAAGAAATCATAAGTTCCATAATTAGGTTAGGTTAAGATTATAAAATGCGGAAAATATTCTTATCCGCCAAAAGTTAATATTTTCGCCATAAATATGCGAACTTTTATGTCATCTTATAAAAAAAAAATAGTTTTATTAGGCCTAATACTAGAAATGCCAACACAAGAGTCAAAACGGATTAAGGAACAGTGTGCAATTTTTTTAAATTGAAAAGGTAGGTCAAAGAACAGTTAATTATTGTTAACTAAAAACCTTACTTTATACAGCAAACCTAAATTGAGAAATTACTTTCACTGTCAGTTTTAAAAGCACCTAAAATAGGGAATAGAACATATTAAGTTTAGTTACTTGTAGCTATATTAATTAGAAAATCTTAATTTTAATAAACAGTATTAAAGACAATATAGGCACTTGTATGTTGTGTCAATGCAAAGTAGATTCAATTTTATTCTTTAAGACCGAAGGACTGGCTTAATTAAAGACGCCTTAAATGTGTTTTATATTGAAATTAATTTAGCACTATATAGCTCAAAAGAAGAAAGATGAATAAAATAATTATAATTTATGATAGATGCTAAACATTGATATTGCAATTGCAAAAGGCTACTATATTAAAATAGTACATTATATTAATTGTAAATAACCATTTTATATATATACATGGTTTAAAAAGTAAGTTTCACAATGTATGTCAAAATTAAAAACATGATATAGGCCCTACGTCATTCGGTCAAGGTTCCAATAAAATCCCTGTCAAATGTCGTTAAAATTGGTTTACGAATTAGGGCTAGGCAGTCATCTTGGAACATACAGAGATACGAAATACCAAACCGTTGAGTTAAAACAAGACCTCACTTCACTCGGTTGGATCAGTTTGGTCACACTATTTAAGGGACGGAGATTTATGATTTACCCAACCCGTACACTTAAAACTCGGGTGGGATAGGGGCATAACCCCAACTGCCGGAGGCAAGAATATTTCCGATATATATAGGGCCTGGCCTACCTCTATAAGCTATTTCGTTATTTTAAATATTATTTGTGGACTTGGGTTTAACATTTTTTAAACTTATCACTAAAATTAAAAATATAAAAAGTAAGCCTAGGGCTCTAAAAAGTAATCTTAAACATTTTCTAAAAAACCATTTTTAATTGACTAATTTTTTTTTTTCTAAACTAAATAATTAATTAACATCCAAGCACCATCAATATATTGATTCGAACAAGGGATTAAAATTCTATCTTTAAACGTGTATTAAGTAAAATGACAACAGTACTTTACCGTTACTGATGTTTTCTGTCCTCTCAGTATGTCATTAATTTTAATTTTAGATTATGTTAAAATCCACAAAAACTTAAAAAGTTGCATAAAAAATATTACATAATAAAAATACAAAAGTTAATACAAAAAATACAACCTGTAGATTTATTTTTGGAAACAACTGAGAATAAGAAGGGCAAGGAAAATGACTACAGAAAAGTATAATATTATTAATTTACGAAAGACATCAATGGGATATTATCGACTTATTACGACAAAGGCTGTTTATTTCCTGCGAAGCTTCCAAAACATGAATTATTTTTTTTTTAATAATTCTAGTTTGTAATTTTCATTTAGCAGTGTAAGCTTTCTTGTATTAATTGACATTCTGTAAGCTATGGCTACAGTTTTTATTTAATAATTTTAAATAAGTACAAAAATTAATGGGTATGTGAGAATTAGTGAGGATAATGTATTCTCTGGATATGGTTTACTCTATATTTTATATTATTTTAGGATATCATATAATTACGAACAAAATTAATATATTAACAGGTGGTTTTTTAAAATATTAGTTTTTGATACTTCTCTCACTGCTGAGGTATTAATTTTATCAATCCGGTTTCAGAATAATTCTCTGCAAACGTAGATGTGTCGGTAGGGGAAAAAAGAGATACCTATTCGTAGCTCATGTTATCCTAGTCTTTCATGAACACAGCGAGGACAGTTGAGGAGAATCTTTACACCAAAGATAAACAAAACGTGGCCGGGTAGATCGGGGTGGGAAACAATGTAACTAACCACCAGTCAGTCACTCACGCCATTCATGAGATAAAAGGAGAAAAGTAAGCTTTGTCAAAGTGATATTTAATCGGCCAATGTCACTCGCCATTATAATAATGATAACTAAATACATCATTTTTTAATAAAATAAAATTGTTGAATGTATTTATTATCTATATCATACCTTTGATAAAAAAAATCCTACCACATATTATCTTTCTTTTTAGTCTTCTTTTCATGATAATTGAATATGGATAGAAGTAGGGAAGAAAGATACATTGGTTTTGGAAATATGGGTGGAGTCGACTAAAGGAAGGAACAACAAGGATGGGGGGGGAAGACCACTAATGGAGAGGGGTATAAAGATCTGGTTGGGATGGGAGGGGCCGTGTCAAAATGATCGCGCCGATGCCATTCCCCTAGTGCTCAATCAGGACCGCCTCATTCAAAGTACACCTATTAGGCGAACAGACAACTGTAGGAGTATGCGTTTAAATCTCGGGAAATAAGGCCTTTTACACCTGTATTGGGGAGAATGGAAGAACGATGGGAACGAATAGCTCAAAATAATTTATTTCACTGAAATGATCAGATCATTTGAACCGTTCCAAATCAATAGCGTTTACACATATTTCTAAGGTCAGTTAAACAGGATCTTGTTATTACGTTCAAATAATTATCCTATCGTTTTTAATTCTTAGTTCATTTGGTGATTTATAAGGTTTTCCTTGCGTTCTTCTTTAAAGTAGCGTCTGATTTATTTTGAATAATAGGCCTATCGGTTTTATTTATTTTTCTGCGAACTAGATTGCCGTAAGGTGACTTATTGTCTTGTCACCTCTTTGAGCTGACTAAATCCTCCCTTTGAGAAATGAATTAGTTCGACTAGATGAATTGAAAGAATAGTCAGTCCACTTTCAACTACATGTGTTCGCGAAACACAGATATTGATTGAAGTTTTTTAATGCCCTCATACAAAAGACAAACCATCCTTTCAAACTTACATTTCTATAATATGTCACATTGAAGAAAAAAAAAACGTTAATAAACACCAGAATATGTTGGTCAGATTGTTTAGAAAATTGTAATCAAGTTTTATTTGTATTCTCTATGATGTAGGTATTATATTGGACTACAAAAAATAAATTGTGACTTAACAGGAATATTAAAAATAAAACCAGTAATTTTAAGAAGTAAAATATCAAATACGGTAATAACAAAAATAGCAATAGTGATTTTAAATATTGAGGTTGTTTTCAATGAAAGTTGGTCGCGTCATAACACAAAAATGTTTGTATTAGCTTGATTATTAGTCCCCCTACTGGTTTTCTATTGTTTGAAAGCTAATTTAGACCTTACCGGTTCTAAACTAAAACCCATAATAATATATACAGTTCTAGGTCATCGTCTGAAGTAGAAAGCCTCAAAAATCCTGACCTCAACCGAGTTTGTAATAAATAAAATATTAAACTGATTTGTATTAGAAATATTATTTATTATTATCATAAATTTAAACCCCTATCTAAAAAATTGAAACATATTCATAAGTTAGTATTGTTTGTAGTTTAAATAGTCTACACTTGTTGATTTAAAATATTGTAAATATTTTAAATTAATTTAATTAGTTACTTGGAAACGCACATTGGGACTTTTCCCGGGAAATTCAGGAGAAAAACAGTAAAATCCTCCAGGATAAAGATACTTCCTTTATATGTCTCGATCCCTAATACTTTATTTAAAAAATTTAGTAAAAAGCTCAGAAAATGAAATCCTGATCCAGGGAAACTTGCCTGAATTTAATAATATAAAATAATAACTATTCTTTCTTTGTTCGTTTATTTGGATTGTGCGGAGGCAGAGCTGTAGTTATTATTTTTATGACACATGCACGCGCGCTCATGTGTACAGCGGACAGATCTGAGCAACCTCCTCGAATATCCTACGTCCCTGTTGAAAGCGCTCGCATTTCGTCAGCCATGTGTGACCAATTTTTTTTTAAATCACACACAGTTTTTTTTATTTTATCATTTAAAACTAGTATAAATATATTTTATAAAAAGGATTATTAATTTTTAGCAATGTAAATTATTAAAATTAAATATTTGGCATCATACGTAAGCTTCTAAAACCTATAAGTTGATACTTTTATTTTACATATTATAAGAATAAAAATTGATGTTTCGGATAACATTTATTATTATTATTATTATTATTATTATTATTATTATTATTATTATTATTATTATTATAGTTGTTCAAATAGATCTTAAACAGTTGTTTGACTATTGTTACAATCTAGTGTTAAGCTGAAGAAAACTCTTAAATTGAAATTACACTATATTTTTTCTCACAGTCTTTATAGTAATAATCGATATTATTAGATTTTGGTATGTGTACTATATAGTAAATATAGTATTGTGTAAAATGTTATTGATTATTTATAATTATTTCTCAGTATTTTAAAATGATCAAAAAAAATTGCACCTCTTTTCATTTCCGAGGCGAAATAAAAAAAATGTTTTTAATAAAAAACAGTAGTTATATATTTTTATGATCAAGTTGGATCCAATTATTCTTCTAAAAATTCCAAGTAATTAGTACTTTTCTTTTACAAAATATTGATAAAGTTATAATTATTTACCTTGCAAATAATAAAAACAAGTCTTAACACCAATTTTATCCTACAGTAATAAATATTACAATAGCTATGTATTTTAAAATAAAGCTACCGAAGTTTACATTTTCGCTTCTTTCGGAATAATATTATCTTGATTTATTTTTAAACAATAATAAAAATAATAACTATCGATGGCCTTCCTAAAATAATTTCAAAGTTTTAAAATATCACACCTTCATTTTATGAAATGAACCTCTTGGATACTCCTAATCTCCTAGTCCAGATGTACCCACAGGTGGAAACATATGGGAAGATTAAATGGGGGAGGTGGTTGGTGTAAAATAGGGTGGGAAAGTGAGGGAGTCTTCAATAATCTTACGTCATTTGATGGGTGTAACTAAGACATTGTCTTCTTAACAAAGAAAGAAATTGTGTAGGGGGGAATAGAGAAGATGGGGAAATGGCGCCATATTTAAAGAAAAGCTGATCAAATTTCATGACTGTGGATACTAAAAGCTAAAAAAAAATATTATAAAGCTGATAACCGAAATCAGAAATTTAAATTATATAGTGTATTGTGACGTGATCCACATATGCATTCCATATATTTCCATATGTGAAACGCTTTTTATGAATAAATTTTTTTTGTGTGCACACGCATCTTCACTTTTATTCTGTCTATAACATTGGGAAGAAGAATAACCTCTTTTGCTGCTATGTACTCCTGGTAGAGCGTGCGAGTGAATGACGTTCGTAAGCGTGAAAGTGATCGAAGACTGACAGGGTCTTTGGGGTTGTTGTCACTTTGAATTGGTGCAAAAACCGTTTATATCCATCCATCCGTATCAGAATTTAAAAAAAATTATTAGTCACTAAACTAAGAGAGAGGATCAATAATTAGATTACTCAACTTTTTAATCCTCAAGTTTCCAATTTTACCCACCTCTATACATCTAGTTTATTTATATCTTTAAAATTGATTTTAATAGATAATGCTGAAAATTTGTAAATTTGTTTTTAAAACCAATTTTAAATTCAAACGAAACATTTATTGCAACTGTGAGTCCCAGTACTTGATATCTAGCACTCCATAGTGATAATAAAGGTTTTAAAAAATTAGTATATCTTGCCGCGTTTGTTTAACGTTGTGCATTTTAAAAACTACCACCTACCATAAAACAAATAAAGACAAGTAATCAATCAATCCTAATATTTGTTTTATTCTGTTTTAAATTATAATGTTAAATACCAAGTTTAACTTACAATTCTCAATTTTTTCAAACAGATGTGATGCCCAAAATGTATGAATAAAAAAACATAACCAATTTAATTTAAGGAAATAGCCTATTATAATTAGTCAAGTTGTTAGTCTATTAATTAGTGTGTCATACATAAACAGTGTCATACGCAATGAAGATCATTCAGGTACATTCATTATTGGGTTTTTTCCGAATGGCATCCCACTATCTCTCTCTCTCCCTCTTCCTTCCCCCTCAGCAAATTTAGGTGCATTTACGCTAAAATATGTCTTCCTCACCAATAATATAATCATTAATATTAATTAGTGTGTACCGAACGTTTGAACTGGACCAACTGGAAAATAATAGCTTCAAAAAAAGTTTTACCTCATTGATTTATAATAAACATATTGGTGAACTGGTGATCTAAGGGTAAGGAGTCGGACCTCTGTGCTGGGGTCCAGGGTTCAATCCTCGGTCCCGGCACAGATTTATCTGATTACCAAACCCTTCCTTCACCTCTGACAAGACGTGTATTAATCACAACTTATGAATGTGGGGAATGCCAGGCCTCCACCGTGGTTCGGATTCCACGTTAAACTGTAGGTCCTCTATTTCATCTCAAAATCATCCTACCATTACACATTAGCGTAAGTGCATATAACCCGAACGGGTAGTAAGACGCGGTGCTAATAATAATAATAATAAACATATTCTTGACATCAAGCATTTGTAGTTAACATTTGAAGAATAAAATATTCATTTCAAAGTTAAGGCACATTTTTATCACTATTTGTAAATTTTAGTGACTTACATAAATAATATAGCATCCTAAAAATCAATAAGCTAATAACATAAATATAAATTTTTGTGACTGTTTACTTACTACTACTTTCTGGTTAGTTGGAGTGAGCTTGGATCCAACTCGGCTACCTCTTAAAGGTATATGCTACCCTAGTACTACACGTCTGTGTTTTGATGCTGCGCGCAGCCACCGTGCGCGTCTGAATCGATCGTTTTTCCTTTTCTGTATTGGTCGCAAATAAATAAATTTGAATTTTCTCTACTGTTCTTCCAACCAAAATCAGGGCATAATTCCAGGCGCTTAGCTTGGCTAGGAAAACGTGCACTATCCCAATCAATAATGTTCGTACATATTAGTCATTATCTTATAGTAATGGATATTTTAATTAAATGCAAACAGATACAATAAAGATTAACTATGGATAGTCAGTCAGTCCTTTAAAACGGATTTTCTATTATTTCAGGTACCTGTGAAACACATTGCTATGAACTACTTGTTTTGATATTCGAGAAGTGTGAAACACTGGTTCTCTGAGTGGTTGGTTATTATTAGTGTTTGTAAGTAAGTAGTAGAGGAAGCAAGCAAGACTGAGATGGTATGCGGCGGCACTCCATAAGGTTGCCAAAGAAAATGATGGAAATGAAGCATGTAGGAAAAATACCTCAAGGGAGACCAAGAAAGAGATGGAAGGAGCAAATAACAGAAAGTGTACATGTGAGAGGAGAAGAATGGAACCAATTAAAGGAGGAAGAGTGGTGGAAGGAAAGATAGATGTAGATGGAGGCATTTTACTAAAATGACCCGGCCACAGGTTGTATGCTAACAATGTTGATGATGATGGAATAGTAATACGTTTACTTGATTTTTTTTTGCACCGCATCTTACTGCCCATTCGGGATATACGCCTAATGTACTAATTACGCTAATGGGCTCAATGGGTTAAGGATGAGGATGGTTAAAATTAGAGCAAGTGCAGATGCATTTGTTTGGAGAAAGAGTGGAAAACCACCTTCAGTATACCCAACCGGGATCAAACCCCAACGTCCCGGTCATCGGCAGGCAGTCTAGTCAATTGTGAGAGTCGCGCCCATGCGGCGGCACCGAAGCGGGTCTTTAAATATTTTCTTTTAAAATAAATGTCAACTCTCTTATGACGAATAAATGGACCAATCCCTTAAATTAGCCATGAAAAGAATAAATAGATGGCAGTGACGTGTATGTACTTCGTGGAAAACAAACAGATCGTGTGGATTGACCGATGACCGACCGACCGTACGACCAGGTTAGTCGTCGGCCACTCACTCACTAATTCACCTGTAAGCAAGTGTACGCGGATACGATACTAGGAGAACATAACATTAAGAGGTTAGTAGTATAGTAGGTATGTTACAAAGAATGTGGCGGTACTAGAGCTGTGCCCTAAGCATCCCAACATGACGCGGCAAGTATCACAATAAAGGAGGTAGCAAATAATATCACCACCTACTGGGATCGGTCTGAACTATGGAGACTTATTTAGTTTACAGAAAATAATGTAGATGGTGTTTGCTGTCAAATGGCTAACTTTTAACTAATATTATAATATTGGCATGATGAATGTACCGTTAAATGTAATTAATATGTATTAATATATTAAGTAATATATATACATTTAACGAATGTATAATTTATTATTAAATTGTGTTAAACATAGGCTGTTAAAAACACTCTTAGAAACGTATAAACAAAGAATAGATGGTAGCTATAAGAATCATCTTTTTCTATATTAATAAAATAAAAAGTGTGTGTTACCATCTCACACAATTGTTAGAAATTTATTTTTTCACACACATTATTTTGCTTTCGAGAACCCCAAGAGGTTGGTGTGAGTAATGTATTTCCTTTATGTTTACAGTCATTGTCTAATTCTATGTATTGTGTAATCCACTAATATAAAATATATGTTGAAAGAAAGAAATATTAGCAGCCCTTTTGCAAGAACATGTGAATCTCAAAGCCATAATTTTGAAATTTTGATTAGTATAATTTTAATTCATTAATAACCAAGAATATGAAATATTAATTCTGAGAGCAAGCTTTACTCCTATATTTCTTACAATTTGTAATGTAGTTTGGTGGCCATGGTAGTTTACTTGACATGAAGAGTAAACAAGACGTGTTTGGTATCTACTATCTACAATACACTCTTCTTATATCACCGTGATATATTAATTGGCTAGTTGTGATTTATTCCTGATAATATATTTTTTGTAGTAATACGTTTTTTTTACCTGTAAACCTTTTTACACTTTTTACCCTACACCCTTTATATAATTTAAAAAAAATTCTTACCCTGAAATATTTCTCCGGGGCCAAGTCGGGTGATTAATGTAGGATGGAGTAAAAATGGCAAATAATGTTAAAAATGGTAAAAGTAAATCTAATTTAAAAAGACAGTAGAACCAAAAAGGCAAAAATGTTCAAAAGTAACCAAAATTTCAAAATGGGAAAAGTTGGGCAAATATGGTAAACAGGGCAAGTAGCTCATATCAAAAAAAGTTATAAATGTTAATAGGTGTAAAAGAAATAAAAAAGGGAAAAAGATAAAAAGCTGCAAATGGACCAAAAGGTAAAAAAGATTTAAAGGGTTAATGGGGTAAAAAGTGTAAGCGGGATGGAAGGGCAAATAAGGCAATAAGGGAAAAAGAACATTTCTTTAGGTAAAGAGGGTAAATAGGTTAAAAAGCTGTAAAAAGTGCAAAATACGGTAAACTGGATATAAAAAGGTTCAAAAGAATAAAAAGATTAAATACTGTAAAAAAATCTAAAATACTTTGATTGGATTTAATTAAACCCTATTGACACTCTTCTTTCTTTTTTATTAGCACCAACATGCAAAGCGTTAAAAGTATTGTGTAAGAGAAACTATAACTTAATGTTCAAAATAAATGTCAGCTTTTAAAACATTTTCTGATTATATCTCTATTTTGGCATTGTGTATTAGTCAGCCTACTTTCCCGTTTTGTATCACAATTTAAACCAATAAAGGATTTATATTTGAACATAATTTAAGATTTGTTTACTATTACCTGTGGTTTATTTTATGACTAAACATAACAAAGCTACATTAAAGATTCCCCCGTTCAAAGAACAGGTACACAACACGCTTGGGAGGCCGCGTGGTCTAACGCGCTACTTTCATGTTAGACTAGACTGTCAAATACGGGAAGAACGGGGTTCGATCCCGGTCGGTTTCACTGAGGGTGGTTTTTCCTAAATGGTTTTCCACTCTCCTTCCACGAAAGTGTGGGTGTATTTCCTCTAAATTAAACCTTCCTAGTCCTTAACCCATTAGTGTAATTAGTACATAGTCATAGGCCCTATAACCCGAATGGGTAGTAAGACGCGGTACTAAAAAACAAACAAAACAGGTACACCAGCTAGTTATAATTTAAAATTGAACAAAGCTTTTACTCTTAAAAGAATCGTGAGATGGAATAAAACTCAACTTTTAGTACAGTGGAAGCAAGAAATGAAACTAGGTTGTGATTAGGAAGACTACTACAACTCATAATGTGCCGGACCCAACTATAAGCTGCGTAGATTATAATGGAGCGCGGCTATTGATAACATGGGAACATAGAATGGAACTTTATAAGGCAAACAGATTTAAATTCGTATGGCATTTGTTTATTCTCCTGTGAGTTGACAAACAATAAATGGCCACAAAGGTACATAGAAAAAGTGGGCGAGCTTAATGATAGGAGTTGTAGTCAGCACCACTGACCCTGACTTGAAAAGCCTGAGCTTAAATGCCAGATGGATACATCTTGGTCAGTTTATTCAATATTTTGCTTTCCCATTCTTTCTAAGGAAATTTAACTTTCGTCTGAATCTTCAATACTATTAAGATAATAATGTTTAAATATGTTTGGATGTTTTAAACAAAAAATGTTCCCAAAGTTATGACATTTACTGCTATAGTTGACCACATATACACATTACTTTTTGAAAATAAAAAGGGCAGGGTTTCCAAAACCAGGAGAGGTTTTAACACCCCTGGTTTTTATTTCTGGGGGCTAGGGTTAGCTTATTGCTAACCTCGCACCACCCAATATTATGCAAATTATATTTTATATTATTGTTTAAATAACTGATCATTCTCAAAAGCAAAAATTAAGTCCATCCTCACAATCACCCTCCATACCCAGATCGACAAATTCACTCCGATATTATTTTAATTAATGGAATTTGGCTATTTTAATAGGGTTTATAAATTTACCAAAATATGGCAGCACTAATAAAATAGATATGTACACAGAATTTTTTATTGAATTGGTTCAAATAACATTAGTTTTTTTAATGGGGCCTTGTAAATGTATCCAATTATGTAAATGGGGTTCAAAAGGATGCCATTTATCAATCTTGTTACATTAGGGTCGTTGAATAAGCTCAAAAATACATCCAATCTTTTCATTATATTCCCTAAAAGTTACAAAAATACTTAAATATACTCATATAATCTTCAAATG
Organism: Timema poppense; assembly: GCA_902141375.1. Lineage (NCBI taxonomy): Eukaryota > Metazoa > Arthropoda > Insecta > Phasmatodea > Timematidae > Timema > Timema poppense. The sequence continues at coordinate 77,898 of CABFOV010002235.1, forward strand.
TCAGTTTAATTAGTATCGATTTCAATAAACTATTATCGGCCATACAAACTCAATATAGACCGTAAAAATATTATATTATTATTTTCTCAACTTCTCTTCCTACCGTATTCTTACATCACATAGTGGCACACAAAAAAAGAGTCTCGATAAAAGTACTCCAAACAAAGAATAAACTAATTAAAATAGCTTCTAAGCGTAATCCAGGGCTTCAAGTTTTCCCAGGGGTAGGACTCCAAACTCCTCTTGTTCTTATACCCGATCCTTCACTTTCAAGAAAATCTTTAAGCCCCTGCATAAGGGACAAAGTTTATTTTTTGTTTGCTTAGAAGTAATAATTTATTTACAACACAGTAATATAAAAACGTTAAGGACAAATACACTCTTGGTAACAAACACCCACCAGCACCTTGTGACTCGAGTACTACCTAGCATGATAAATATGACAGTGAATTTGAAAGAAATTTGTGCCTTAACGGCCCGAAAGCTATAGCTCAGAAAGCTATGGCAGAGAAAATTCTATTAAAACCCTCCCAAACACTCATAGGAATGCCCCAATAGTGAAATATGTTGAGTCATTTTTTTATCACAGTGGCTGACCACCTGTTCAGTGATCAGGCTATATGCATATTATTATTATTATTATTATTATTATTATTATTTTGCACCGCGTCTTACTACCCGTTCGGGTTATACGCACTTACGCTAATGTGTTATGGTAGGGTGATTGTGAGATTAAATGGAGGACCTACAGTTTAACGTGGAATCCAAACCACGGTGGAGGTCTGGCATTCCCCACATTCACAAGATGTCTTGTCAGAGGTGAAGGAAGGGTGTGGTAATCAGATAAATCTATGCCGGGACCGAGGATTGAACCCCGGCCGCCAGCACAGAAGTCAGATACCTTACCCCTAGACCACCAGGTCACCAATTTCCATAATTCACTTCTGGGAGATTCAATTTTTTAACTATATACGTCGTTTATATGCTCTATCAAGATAGATTATTGACTACTGACAAACAAACAAAGCTTCATCTGCTTAAACAACGCACATAAATTTTTCTGCTTCGTTTGCTTGGGGTACCCTTAAGTTGAGTTGAGTTCATTGATATTTACAAAAGCTGCTTTTGTTTAGTTTGTGATGACCTTGCTCATTGATAAAGGTGTAATTGACTGATCGCCATTCGCCCTGTCAGGTATCAGGCTATATTGATAAATAAATATGAAAGAACAGATGTTAATTGTGATACGCTAAAAGAGATTGAATGCTAGAGCTGTTTCTTGCTTGTCATGCAAAAAATGAATGAGAATTGAGAAAGAGTGTAGTTTGTTCCTTCCTCCACAGACTAGCCTAGTAAACATTTAATCCCAATATAACAATAATAATAATATTTAGCACCGCGTCTTACTATCCGTTCGGGTTATACAATTTAAGTACTAATTACTCTAATGTATTAGGAATTAGGAAGGTTGAATTAGAGGAAGTGAACCCGCATTTGCGTAGAGGGAGAGTGAAAAACCATTTAAGAAAAGCCACCCCCAGTTCACCCGAACTAGATTCGAACCTCGATCTCCTTGTCTTCAGCAGTCGAGCTCAACACAACTAGCGCGTTAGCCAACTACGCCACCGAGGCGGGTTGTACGCATATATGATAACTACTCTAATGGGATAGGGATGAGGAAGGAAGGATTTTACAGATCTACCCATATTTGCGCGAAAGGAGATTGGGAAAACATTTAGGGGAAAAAAATCATAAGAAGACCCAACTAGGAATTGAACCTCGATCCACGCGTTATCAGCATGTCAGTCTAAAACGAAAGTGATGCCTTAGACCATTCAGCCACTGAAGCGGGCTTTTAGTCAATTACAATTTTTTTTTTAAATGCTTTAAAACTACTCGCACCAGTGGACAATTGGGGAAAACCATAATTATCAACTTTTTTTTGTTTTTCGGTGACAAGGAGGTCAGTGGTCGGATCCATACCAGGTGTACTGAGGTATTTCCCTACAGGTATTTCCAATCTTTCTCAGGCAAGCGTGGCTACATTCATTCTAAATTTCTCCTTCATATCACTTTAATGTATAGCCCGGATTTGTTTAATTGGTAAAATAAATACATGTGGGACCGAAACAATTAGACGATTAATGACTTTAAAATTAACACTTTAATCTAAAAGTAAATATTAACTAACCCGCCTCGGTGGCGTAGTTGGCTAACGCGCTTGTCGTGTTGAGCTCGACTGCTGAGGACGGGGAGATCGAGGTTCGAATCTCGGTCGGGTGAACTGGGGGTGGTTTTTCCTCAAAGGTTTTCCACTCTCACTCCACGCAAATGCGGGTTCACTTCCTCTAATTCAACCTTCCCAACTCCTAATCCAATAGCGTAATTAGTACTTAAAGCGTATAACCCGAACGGGTAGTAAGACGTGGTGCAAAATATTTAATATATGTATTAACTAGCTAGATAAAATCAAACTACATACTCCACTTATTCACTTTTTGAAGATAATGTCACTTAGGTGAACCTCACCGACAGGTAAACCTCATCACTTTCCTCGGCAGTGATCGTCTAATTGTTTTCGCCCCATCACGTAGAAAGTATAGTACATTCATCACACGAGTTTAATCAGATGAGAGCTCAAAAAGTTACTAGAAATAACCCCTAGCCAATCCCTTACGCAATTAGTTGACACTTATTACTTTGGATAGCTGTGATGAATCCATATGGTAATGTTTTAATGTGATAGTTAAACACAATAATTGAAATATCATATTCTGAAAAATTGAAAAATGACACCTGGACACGGGATTCGAACCCGGGACCTTTGGCTTAGTACGCCAATGCTCTTACCACTGAGTTATTCAGAGCTCGTCCCATGCTCATGGTAATTCTTCATTCATATGTTAAGGCAGAGTCTATGATGGATGTGTCCAGGTGCATTTTTCAATTTTCAGAATATGATATTTATATGGAGTAATCACCAATAAAATGCATAAATAATAGCTTTGGCTATTTGATTTATAATAATTTAAACCAATATTATTTATATTTATTTGAGGTCGTGCATAACGCTTATTTATCGTTTTATTCCACTTAAAAACAATATATTGACAGCACTTTCACAAAATGACTAACAAATTTTGGTTTAAAATGGCGACCAACGAATTTAATCAATGTGATTGGTCATGACGCAAACCTGTTCTTTACAATTGTGCACCATCGCAATGGATAGAAATATTTTATTCAGTTAAATATTTTGAAATACGATAAAATAATCATAAAATAATGTATTATATATTTGAAAAAATTACAATTATTTCCTCTTTTCTAAGTAAATACAATACATGTTTAAAAAATATTATTGTATGGCTGTATGAACTTTATTACACATTCGGTGACCTGGCGGTCTAGGGGTAAGGTGTCAGACTTCTGTGCTGGCGGCCGGGGTTCAATCCTCGGTCCCGGCATAGATTTATCTGATTACCAAACCCTTCCTTCACCTCTGACAAGACATCTTGTGAATGTGGGGAATGCCAGGCCTCCACCTTGGTTCGGATTCCACGTTAAACTGTAGGTCCT
>CABFOV010002236.1:0-10636 GCA_902141375.1 Timema poppense
ATTTTATTTGAATCAAAAGTGACCAGTGTATAATTTATATATATTTTTATCAGGAAAACCTCTTTTCGCTTTATGAGGTAATTGTGTCATATTTGGAAGAAGGCACAGGAAAGGTGGATAGAAACATATAAAAGGAACAAACACAACATGGCTTTTACAGTGAAAAGAATAACACAGTTCAAACTTACATTGCTGCCAATGGACAAAAAAGGTAATGGTTGCCTCTTGAAGAAAAGTGATTGTACCACCCAATCCACCGACCTATCTATCGGAACTCATCAGGAGGGAGTGTGTATTATTATTATTAGCAGCGCGTCTTACTATCCGTTCGGGTTACATGCACTTATGCTAATGTGTTATCTAAGCTAATCCAAGCCAAGGCTAATGTTCCTTTTTTGCTTTTAGAATGATTCACACTTACCACCAAAGAAAAGATTGCTTTAATATATCTGAAGAAGCTATCAACAAATCTTTAAAATAAATTAATGTTGAGAAAAAATAAATAAGGTCGTCTGCATTCAAGTACATTTTGAAAAAGTTATTATTACACAAAAGATTAAAATTTTACAAGCTGCAACATTGTGAAGTACAACCTGAAAATGTTAGTGATGAAAACCCAATGAGAAGCATTAAAGTGCAAGGACGACATAAATTTAGAGTTTGTAAAGTGTCCACGGATCAAGAAGAGCTATTACTGTGTGATTATGGTCCACGGATCAAGAAGAGCGATTACTCTGTGAGTATTTGATCAAAGCTTCAAAAATTCATTATGGCCTGACCTATTTTCAAGCAAGAAAACTAGCTTTTCAATATGCCATAAAACTTCAAAAAAGCATGTCCACTCAGTTGGAAAGAAAATAATCTGCTGGAATTGACTGGTGGATTCAGAGCTTTTATGAAGAGACATTCCAATGTAACTCTACGAAAGCCAGAAAATACAAGTTTGGCTAGGGTGACTGCTTTCAATGAGACCAATTTGAAATCGTTCTTTGACAAATATGAAAGTATTGTGATGTGTAACTTATTGTAACTTAAGTATTAAATTTTAACGCAATATTTCTTCAATGCCATAGAGTAATTAAGTAAGTCTCTAAAAGTTTATGTTGTTTTTCCTTAAACCGCTTAGGAGAAATGTTTGTAAAACAATGATTTATATCCATTTTAGACTAAATAGTCAATATTTACATTTTTTATTGGTCAAAATTTATAAATGAGGAATTTAATAGCAATGCGATGGTATGAAGATTTGCAACATTTAATAAAATGTCGAAAATTTTAACCGGAAGTTGAAATTTTAATACGAAGTGTTGAGCCTTGTGGACCCAACATTGATTTTTTTTTATCAGTGCAAACATACAAATGAGGGCATTAATTCTTTAAAAACAAAATTATAAAATTTAAAACCAGGACTAAAAAAAAAGTTTTACATAAGTATAGTGTAATTTATGCTTGGGTTTGTTATTGTATATTATTTCATTTCATATATGTTATGAGTTTTGAGTAAATATCTCCATTTCGAAACAATAGAGCGAGAAAGTCTGTGCAGAGTTCTGTACAATTTATTTTTATATCATAAGTTTAATATTTTACACTATTCCTTTTGATTTAGTAGTTAATTTTTTACATAAGTAATTATCTATTTAAGATGTCCACTTTAACCTCATGTCTTTTGCCAACTATGTAAAATATTATCATGGCATATTAAAGATAAATAAATGTTCTTAAAATTGTATTGATTCAATATTTCTTTTATTAATTTTCAAATATATGCCCACATTAACCCCCTTCTTCCCTAAGACTGATACTTTCCAGGGTATGTGGAGTGTAGCCTGAATAACAGAAAAAGAAAAAATCTAACATGTATATTTTGGCTGTCACTATCAAAGCTGAAATTTATTTTCAAAGTAAAGTCGATATTAAAAAATATTCTGCAAAATCCAAGTATTATAAATTTTGAACAACTCTTAAGTGTATATTAATCAAAATAATTATTATAATAAAAGATATCAACTAAAATGCTTATCAGTTATCATGATGATAATATTATTACATTGTTTGGGCTAACTTAAGCAATTGGTGACTTTTCATTTAACTCTATAATTTTAGAATGGCATGAAATGAGTTGGATGTTCAGTCTTATAGTTGTATTTATACAAATCATAACATTTTCTCCAGGAATTGTACCACGAACAGTGCGAGTCTGTGTGTGTTATGTTTGCATCGATTCCTAACTTCTCCGAGTTTTACGTGGAGCTAGAGGGGAACAACGAAGGTGTTGAATGTCTTCGACTGCTCAACGAGATTAATCGCCGACTTTGACGAGTTGCTCTCTGAGCATAGGTTCAGATATGTGGAGAAAATCAAGTCGACGGGAGCGACTTACATGGCAGCATCAGGTGATACTTACATATATCTTTTAACTATAAAAATTATGAACTTAACTCCTAAAGAAAACTAGATGTATTTAAAAAAAATTAGGAGTGCATGTGCAAGATATATGTTACCTAATCACAAACAGAAATAAAAAGGTCAGTTGTTGAACTTTGTTAAACTGTCACACAGACATTCTCTCAATATTAATAGAAATGGTACATTCTCAAAGCCGCAATAAATCTATTTTATATTGGAATACAATGTACAAGTGTTATACTCTATATTTGTATGTTATTTTATGTAATCATCACTGGACTTAAGTCACTCCAACAAACCACCAAAAGAAAGAAAATATTAACTCTATGTTTCGGTTGTAGGTGACTTCTTGTTTTGTACCTAAAATAATATTTCTTCCAGAATGAAATAATTCATAAATAACAAAGTGATGGATGTGTAATTAAAAAAAAAAAAAATCTTGCCAACACAAGAAAGATTTTCCAAGAAGGTTGATCATTTATAACTTCTGGCACTAGCTCTCAAGCCTACTTCTTTACTCTGTTATTATTACATTTGTCTAGAATCAAACCTAGGTCGGGGTGTTGGGCGGTAACAATCGGTGTTATTCAAAAGGTGACCATTATCTCTTTGTCCCTTAGCAGCAGTGTTAAGTGTAAACTGTGTTCTTCTTTTCATTGTAAAAGTCATATTGTGTTTGTTCCTTTTATAATATGTGTATATCCACCTTTCCTGTACCTTCTTCCAAATATAATATAACATAGTATATCGATTAGATAAATAATTAAATACCTTCTAGAACATAATATATGGACAGTCAACAGTTAGTTGCCTTTTTGTGGATGATGCTTTATTTCATGCTATTTTCAGGGTTGACAAGAAGCACGTCCGACTTGAAAGGTTTCCGTCATGTGACTGCCATGGCTGACTATGCTCTTAGAATCAAGGAACAATTAAATAATGTCAATGAACACTCCTTTAACAACTTCAAGATGAGAATTGGTAATACTTCAATATAACACAAGCATATTTCTAATGATAGGCCCTATATATGATACAAAGCAAAATAAAATATATTTACTTAAGAAACCTAATACTTAGTGATATTGTGCCTATTATTTAATACGCATAAAGTTTTGAAACCATTTTATGTAAATCATATTCAAAACATCTGCACCCATAATTTTTCAAACTCAAAAGTCCTCCAATACCAATACAAAGTTAATAATTTCTTCTGGTATTAAATATATTGCATAAATGCATACACATAATTGTGAAAAACAAGGGAAAACGGTGAATACCCTGTCATCCACAGCTATTAATTCATCACTATTACAATAATATAACCAGACTCATTATCGACTGTTTACAGCCTAAACATATCTTTTACTAAAATGTAATGTTGTAATAATACTACACATGCTAAAAAAATTCTTTCAAATTTCATTTTTAACCTAAATAATTCTATTATTTGATGCATTGAGGAGCCTCTCAAGTACCTTATCAAACCTTCGAGGGTTTGCAGACACCACTTTTGAGTACCACTGATCCATCCATAGTATAATCAATATATTAGGGAAGAGCAGTGCTCACACTAGATCAGGTGCTAATATTGGTGAAGCCGTATCTTGCTAATCTCTTACTAACAAAAGCTCTGGCATAAAATTCACAGTAGTACCACACTTAAAGAGCCGCTACTTCTTTATTCAAGTAAATCCCAAACTGTCCTAACGAGCTAAGTTGACCCCGTTCTAGACCCACTGCATAACATAAAAATATGGAAGTGCTTGGGATTGAACCCAGGACCTCTGGATCTGTATCCAGGAACACCGACCTTTTGACAACAAAGGAGTATTTAATGTGTATTTGATTGCATGTAACTATGGGCCGAGACTACAAAGCTCACACGAATGGTGACAATTCTTAGATGCATTATCTTTACTCGTCAGTGTGAAAGGGGAAATCCAAATTTGACCAATGATACATTTTCGGCCACACTGTGAATCAAACTACAAGATCAAGTTTCTCGTAAATTATTCGAGTTTTTGATTGTTATAAGCCAAGGAAAATAGATATCTTAAAGCTTTCTATTATTTATTTTGTAGTAATGGAAATTGATGAAAATAAAGAAAAAAGGGAAAATAAACTAATAAGTGAGAAAGAGGAGAAGTGCGGAAATTATCCAATGCATACAAGTGACATCATCTTCCTTTCTTCTATCTTCTATAGTGGAAATAGTCAAACACACATTTAAACACACCGAGTAATATTTCCGCATTATTGCCTTTATTAAACAAAAAGAGAAGAGTGAATACACAAACTACATGTTTTTAAATATTTTTTTTATAAATCAATATTGATTAAAAATACCTCTAATTAGTTTGCCATCAACAATAATATAGTGTCACAAATTTTTCAGTATACTGGTGTGCAGCAGTATAATGGTGTGCCGCGACACACCCATTAGGAACAACTGCTTTAGATGAACCAGGTGTGCCATATTGGAACTTCTCTTTCAAGCAATATAGTTTGGTGTTTACTCTATTACCGACAGTGACACTTTGGTGTAAAACAAAACTTGGGCATCACACTTTTTTTTAACAAGGCATTTTCATCACTAAAAACCCAACACTAACTTCTTAGCTAGGGTTGCTCTACTATAGCACACATTATGTTTCAGGCCTCAACATAGGTCCAGTGGTAGCCGGTGTTATTGGAGCTCGCAAACCTCAGTACGATATCTGGGGCAACGCCGTTAATGTGGCTAGTCGCATGGACTCTACTGGAGTCATAGATCAAATTCAGGTGAGAGAAAGTTATTACCAGATTCAGTGGCCACATGGTCTAATGCGCTACTCTCGCATAGACCAAGCTGTCAATGACGGGGCGGGTATAAAGGTCAATTACACACACATCTAAATAAAATCGACTTTTTATAAATATGGCTTGGAAAATTCATACAATTCTAAGGTATGTTAACCGCACAGATATAGAAAGCTCAAATTGCTGTTTGCATGGCAAACTAACCTCCACTTTTAAAACTAAAGCCACTCCAAGAACTATTTCTGTTGTCTACCATTAGGGAAATTCCATTAAAACACTTACCAATACAAATATAGATACACTAAATATATTTTAATGCTTCTAGGTCTAAATATGATCTGAAGCTAACAAATAAGACTAAATAAATAAATGGTTCAACATAATTTCTCATCATCATAATAATCATCATCACTGGATGTTTCCGCCTCTGCGGGTCATCTGGCACAACCTCTTCCATCCTTTTGATTTCCCCAAGCTTCTCCTTCGATCACGCGTCTCCAGTCCATTCCCTTAGCCTCCATGTCCATCTGCGCTTGGTCCATCCATCTTGTCCATGGTCTTATATAAGGTTTTCTACCTCTCTTCTTACTCCGTAGAGCTCTCTTAGGCATTCAGTCCTCCATTTTTATAGCATGCCTTAAACATCGCAACCTTTTACTTTCATACTTTCTCAATTTCATATGTTCAAAAATCAATAGACAGTAAACTGCCCTTATATGAATATTATTTTAGAAATCACCCATACATATCTATCATTATGTAAAACACCCCCATAAATAGCTATTTTTAACCAAATATTTTAAGCCATTTTTACAAATCAGTCATTTGTAAACTACCTTTAACAATAACATACCTTTTACATATAAACATTTAAATATAAAGTTAAAATGCACTCCATAAAACTGTACCCTGGATAAAGACAGATCAATAAACATGGAGACAGACACAAGTGGCAAGCACTCTGTTTTTTATTTTAGTTTGTATCTACAGTAGCCCCATGGCTTCTTTGGTGCTGACTGACAGCTAAAAGCTTTGAAAAGCTACCAGACCAAATTATGTAGCCCTACGCCGAACCATATTATCTGCAAAAACATGTGTTTAGCAGCTGTCACTTCTGACAGTCAACATTTAGGAATATACCTAAATTTTGACTGTCAGTCGGCACCAAAGAAGCCACGGGGCTACTGTATGTAATAATAATGTAAAAGATTTTGGGCTTCCACATGAATTTGCAATTAAATCGTTGTGAGGAGGGTCTATCGAACTAATTTATTTCACATTATTGCAGGTAACTCAAGAAATGTATCAAATTCTCCATGCAAAGGGTTACCCCCTGACGTGTCGTGGAACAATCAAGGTGAAAGGTAAAGGTGAGATGGTGACTTATTTCCTCAATGGTTACTCTACGGCATCAACGCCATCGAGCGGCGGCACTCCGAGTCAGGAGCAGGCCTCGTTACCCAGCTAGGTGGGATCTTTGCCAACATTTTGAAGTCAGATTATATCTAAGGAAGGTTTAAGAACAGCGGTTTTAACAACCGTTTGTCGATGCACAACTGTAATCAAAACTTTCCTGAAGCCTACTTTACAACTAAAAGGTTTCTCGAAATACATTTATGTGTCATATTATTATATCTGAACCTTGTGCACTGCGTTCACTGTTCAGAAAAGAAGCATTCCAAGTTGGGTTTGAAATGAATGGCAAACTCAACTATGGATTTTATAGCTTATTTGACAGGTTGTGCACTATTCAAATTTTAGTTCAAGTGCGTCCTACACATTCGTTTGCTATCAATACTGGTTTTGAATAATGCACCAGAGGAATACCAACGTCTGTAAGATACAAAGTAAGTGTAATTGAAATCCCCCTCTATCTTGCATGATAATTTTCACTTTAAGAGTATATCTCCCCTCACAGTTAGCACCTAACGTAGCTTAAAGCCAACATCACATCGCGGTGAGTTTTTTTTATTCTTCTCTATAAAACATTATAAATTGAGACCAGTAAAACCGTTTTACCTTGTTTTAAAAAAAATACAAGAAAATTGAAAAATAATAATTTTAAAATGTACGTAAAAGAAATATATTTCACTGATCCTGATTTTGCTGATTTCAAATAAATAAGCTTAAACGACACTTCAAGGCAATTTATGGTTTGAGTGTAATTGTGTAATTTCTTGGTTAATCAGCTGTGAGATGGGCTCTTAAAACCCCAAATAGGTTTCAGAGAAGAACACCTTAGACATGCTAAAAAATTAGACCAGTGATTGAGAATGATCTCTGCCAAGACATACCTAACTTTTTATTATGGCTGTTGATAATTGTCAATTATAAAGAAAGACTCATTAGTTGGGTGAAAGAAGAGTGATATTGTTATAAGAAAAGGAGGTAATTAATCAGTTGGCTGATTGGTTTGCCTAAGTGTTTATATTGCTGCATGTTGCCTAAGTTTAGACTTGAAGGTTTAAATGTAATCTATGCAACCCTTACTTTCAACGCAATAAATATTGCTGCATGTTGCCTAAGTTTAGACTTGAAGGTTTAAATGTAATCTATGCAACCCTTACTTTCATCGCAATATCAAAAAGGTTTTATCGAATATCTACATTTTGTATCCGAATGCTCTGCATTTAAATGGGTTAGAGAACTTGGGGTGTTAACTAGAATGATAACAGATGATCATGAAGAACTGTCAACCAAACAAAAATCACTCCTAGATGGTTTATTTTACAGTAAAGAATTCGAAATTGGGGAACACCAATGAATGGTTGGATCTAATCGAAAGCGAATGTGTTAAATGACCAAAACTATCCAAAATAATTTAAGAAATGTATCCAAAAACAATCCCTCTCCTCCTTTTTCCTTCTTTTTTTTCTTTTGTTTAATAGCGGTACAGCATTGATAATAAATTGCACATTCTGGAAATGTACAAATTTATATTATGTTAATCCATTTGCTTCAACTTTATTTAACTATTTTGTGAACATCTAGAATTTGTTGATTTTCATTGCCATATTTATTTAATGATGAAACATATTATTTTTTTATAGAAATATCATCATTTCTTACCACTTGTTCAGGCTATATATATTATGATAATTACTCTAATGGGGTAGGGATGAGGAAAGAAGCATTTGAGGTATTCTACCCACATTTTGGAGGGAGATTGGGAAATCATTTAGGAAGAACCACCGTAAGTAAACCCAACCAGGATTCAAACCTCGATATCGCCTTCTTCAACAGGCCAGTTTAATACAAGTGACACCTTAAGACTATTTAGTCAATGAAGCGGGTTGTACTCTATAGAAATAAAACAATATATCTTTAGTTTTTACTACTGTATCAATGAAAAGAAAAAAAAATGATCAGATACTAATTTTGTGGTACTGAACCTTTTGAAAAATGTAATGGCTTGATGCTAAAAAGTGTTTATTTAGATATTAAAACAAGCCAATATGTCGTATTGGAAATGTAATGTATATGTTATTCAAAGATGGTCAAAATAGACGAAATTTTTTTCGGACCTGTTGGTCATTGTTATCTTAATTATTTAAGTGAATTGCAATTATATTACTAATAGTGACATTAATATTGATTGAGATAATATTTGGTTAATTATTATATTTATAGTGTCTGGTATTGTGAATATGTACTAGGCCTCTGACAAGATGTGTATTAATCACAACTTGTGAATGTGTGGAATGCCAGGCCTTCACCGTGGTTTGGATCTCGCGTTATGCCAGGATCACGATCAACTTAACGTTCACTTAATAACATAACATAACTTAATGTCAAGGTTCTTCTCGTGTTTTAAATGGAAGTGATCATGATGCATCTAACTTAATGTTCACTTGCAGTTAACTTAAACGTAATAAGTGTCCTGGGAGGTCTTTCATGTTAAGTGAACATTACATGAAGGGTATCACGTGACCTAGCCAGCCAATCATTATGAGATTGACGTCTACAGGGCTATTTAGTAATTCATTTGTTGGTTTTATGACCAAGGTTTACTCTTTAGCTTAGTTCTAGTGATGAGACATTGAAACAAAATAATTAAACTAAAATAGGAAAGCTAAATTTATCAAAACAGTTTAACAATATATATCTATTATATCAATTGAAAATTGTAAACATTCACAGATCATCACTTTACAAATAGTACATATCACAGATCAAAACACTTAGGTAGTCTATGCAGATGTTTGGCTCGAGTTGTTACGTTAAATTATGTGAGTCGTGAAAAGCTGAATAGAAAAGATATAAAAGGGAACAAACACTTTACACTGCTGCTACTGGACAAAGAGGTAATGGCTGCCTCTTGAAGAAAATTGATTGTTACCGACCAATCCTCCAACTTAAGAATTCATTCTATCAGAACTCATCAGGGGAAGTGTGAAACGCACAACGCAACTTCTTAAAAGACGAAAACAAAAAACACAAAACGAATAAATTGATAAAGAATGAAAGACACCTAGTTAGGACCATGTGAAACCACGGCGGCTCGTCCCTAAGGCGCGGAGGCGCCCGCCCCCCATCCCCACGAATCCCCAGTTCCTTTTAAAGTTATTATTCGCACTCTCACGACAATTTTATCTTGCCATAATAGTTTCAAGAAAAATATATTTTTGGTTTAAGTAATAGCAGGCAATGTTTTTAAAATGGCATGCGGTTGGGCGCGAGGCGGTCAGCGCTTGACATTGTGAAACCAAACCTTCCCACCCCTTCACCTCTTGTCTTCAAATGGCATAGTCAGGCGCGCGACGGTCAGTGCCTGACATTGTGAAACCAAACCTTCCCATCCCACCCCTTCAACTCTTGTCTTCAAATGGCATAGTCAGGCGCGCGACGGTCAGTGCCTGACATTGTTAAACCAAACCTTCCCTCTCCTTAATCCATTGTTCCCATCCTGATATAGCTAGCTAGCATTGCTTATTTTTCTTTTGAAGGTGCACTCCCTTATGCGCCCTAAGGTTGAAAGCTTGTGAAAGGTGTATAGCGTGAACCAGCAATAGTTGTTGTCATTCATCCTGCATGCTCCTGCATCTTGATGATGTGTGTGGCGTGTGTGTTTATAATAATATTATTTAGGGTTATTTTAGGATATTGTTTATTTGAGTAATATGTTCTAATATTTTTTGTAACTAGGCTTAATATGAATAGTTCAATTCAGGCGCTTAAGACAACAAATATTGCAAGATTAACTCTTGATAAAAAAAGAGAATTGAAATCATTAGTTAGGCCATGTCCTGAATTTTGTATGGAACAAAGTGAAAACATACATACATACCTATATATTTATGCACATTACATAGCAACAGAGTTTCTACAACACATCCACGTCCTTTGGGGGGATTTTATTTTTTTATCTTTGCATGTTGTTTGTGATATTAATTTTTGAGTTTAACTAAATGAATATTTAGCAAAA
>CABFOV010002236.1:13974-42134 GCA_902141375.1 Timema poppense
ACCTAAGGAGGCTCAAGCCTCCAGATTAAAAAAATAGAGAAAGAATGCAAAGAACACCTTTATTAAAATGTTGACATGTCTGTGTCTTATCATTTTAGAAAGTAATATTCAAACCAATCAAGTTATAAATAGGCCTAAATGTAAATGGACTCTTTACAACATCCTATAATTTTAACAAAAAAATGGAACTTTTGAGAAAATACCACCCTATAATTAAACTACAAATGTCGGTACTATAATTAATAACTGTGCCAACCGCTCGGTAAGTATAGTTCATTTGAGGGCTCACACCATAAAAGTTTTTTTATTCTAGGAATAACAATACCAGTAGGTACTAGTTTTTTCACTCTGGAAAGGCTAAACTTTAGACTAAAATCTGAACAATTGCTTTAATTCAAAACTTTCTAAGTTTTCTCAAATATTCTTCATGTTTAGAAATACTAAAATAATACTTTATTTTCCATAGGCTATAAAAATACTATAATTTAAATATTTAGAATGAACTCCCACTTTGAACTTGCATTCAAGCTATGGTTAATTCATTATGAAATAGTAAAAAATAATGCTGAAGACAGTTTGGGATTTAATAACCAGTTAAGGTGAGCAAGATGTTTCACTTATGTTTATTTAAGAAGTGCTTTTATCAGGCAAAATAATATTAGACCAGTGGTATACTTAAGGGCAGTTGGAGTGGGGAAACCTCCCCCCCCCCCTCAAAATTTCAAATATTTGTGATAAGTGTTTTCTAACATCAGAAATACAAGATTCATAGGCCGTGGGTGCCTGTAGTAACAGGCAAGGGGTCCAATTACGCGCCTTCCACCACCAACCTCAGATTTCCAAATTAATTTAAAATGATGAAATGTTTTCTTTTACAATAAAACGATGTTAACATCTTTTATTCTTATAGCTTGTCTTAAAAAAAATTTTCTTCAAACATTTGACAACTACCAAATTCACAGTCGTGTTATATACATTTCTGAATAAAACCTATCACATTACTACATTTTAAATTAATGTCGACTGCTGCTTTTTGTAGAAAAAATTATAAATCAACTTGGTAATGACCATAGATGCCTTTTGGTTTCTATTTACATGGGTAGTGTTTTTATATAATAATTTGAAGTTAGTTCAACCTAAAGGATATTTTTAAATATTCCTATTATGTTTTATTTTAATTGTATGACCTTTTATTTTTATAAGTTTATTAGATGTTTTAAGGTTGAAGAAAAAACCCTGTGCTTTGCCATTTCTATATTTTTAATATATTTACAGTGGCAGTATAATGCTAGTGCCCGTAAAAGCTTTTTGAGGCATGCAACTATGTGTGATTGGGTGGGGAATATATTTTAATCCCTTTACCACCTTGGAAATATTCATGCAGGCGCCACTGCTATTATAATATCTTAAGGGCATTAAATATGGGTTAAATGTTTAGGCTACGTTTTACGAGAATACTTATGACTTGACTTTTAAAAAAGTATTGATGATGCCCTTAAAATTTGAAAATTTAAAAAAGTGTAGTAATAATAAGTTTTGATACCACTAAATCAGGATACATCTGTATCCAGAAAATATCAAAATAATTTAAATACAAACTTATGAATATTGAATTGAGTATAAAAAAATACTTTTATATGTACTCGGCCTATATTTAGTAAATACTATGCCTCACTTGTAACTTAGTGTCAAAGTGATAAGAAGCGTCGCCAGTGTGATATGTTGATAATTAAAACTGTGCATTTAGTAAAAATTTTACCAACATATATCATCACCAAAACATACTTTCCCATGAGACATTGTGCCAATTTTCTTTATTAATGAATTTAGCGTATACTTTCAACAGTCGACCTCGATTATCTCACGGTAAAGTGCTCACCTCAGGACCCAATATTCATGGGTTTACGAATTTTTCTTGAGTGATAAAAATCCGTAGTACAATTTCCATAGTAGTAGCAGCAGCTGGTCCCGTGTCGATTGTGATATGTAAAAGAACCCGTGAGGGTATGTGAAAATACCTTTCCCAGAAAAATTGGTAGATCCTTTAGCTCTCGCTTATAGAAATTCTCGTGTGCTGATATAATCAGTCAGTTCAGAAAGTGCACGTTAAATATCTCAAATAAATAAATAAAAAACTTTCAACACATGACTTACAACTTTACAAGTTTACTTAGGTAATTCAAGAAACAACAATGTCGGCTGTAAATTCATCACTATAAAAGGGGAAACGCCAATCGCCAATCTCACCGGTGCATTCTTTCAGTCACCCAAAGATTCATGGCTGGGTAGGTTGGGTTAGGTTGTAGCTAGGGAAGTATGCATGAGGAGTAAAATTTGTATCAATTTGGACTGCGTCCAGTTTTAACAATCTCCACACGTCCTGGAATCACACTCGACACTCTACCCCAAGTGTGTCTATATTTTGTAAATGTTATATGCAAACAACTTAAAGACTGTAAATATTTGTAAATATATGTATTTATAAATTAGTAAATTCTTTACTATATCTATTTTCATAATGTTGATACATATAACATTGACTCTCATGTAAGAACAAATGATTTGTGTGTTTGTGCAAATTTAATGTATTGATATGTTTGTCATATATGTTGTACAAAGAAATGTAAAATTGAACTATTAAATGTTACTTAATGTATATCTAAATGTTGCAAGAATTACCTGTAATGACTACATAAGGAAAATATTGTACATTAATAAATATAAATTTAACTAATAGAGATTGAGTTCATTTTTTATACTTAAAATTTCCTTTACTAATAGCTATATGTCTAACACGCCTATGATTATTGATAGCACAGCACACTGAGAGTTAAATTTACATTAGCAAGTTTGACTCTGACCTGAAAGACCCGAGCTCAGTTTCTAGCAGGACTTTTTTTCTGCGTTGTGATTTATTCCCTCCCCAATGAGAGTTAATTTTTTAAAAAGCTCTACAGTCGCTTCAGGATGTTGAGCGACTAACTGACCTGCTTTGGTGGCCGATGACAAGAGTGATCAGGGTTCGAATCTTGATTGTGTTTCTTAATGGTGATTTTTCCAAAAGAGTATTACTCCCTCTTCACACAAATGTGGGTACACTACCTCTAAATTCAACCATCATCATTCCTAACTCATTAGTGTAATGAGTACTTATGCATGTAGCCTGAAGAGGTAGTAAGACGAATGCAAAAAAAAAACCGTAACCAGAACAAACTAAAGCTCTTTTTAAAATAAAATGAATTACTCCCTCTTCACAAAAATGTGGGTACACTACCTCTAAATTCAACCATCATCATTCCTAACTCATTAGTGTAATGAGTACTTATGCATGTAACCTGAAGAGGTAGTAAGACGAATGCAAAAAAAAACCGTAACCAGAACAAACTAAAGCTCTTTTTAAAATAAAATGGATATTCTAAAAAATATTTTTATTTTACAATTTTCTTGAAAGATATTTTACAATTGCAATTTATAAATAATTGACTCATGATGATTGTTTTTAAAGCTTTATAGATTTTTATATAAATTTTTCTGACCTCAAAAAATTGAATCAATGGCTAGATATTTTGGTTATTTTGGCATTTTGGAAATTACAATGAGCGTACATGATTGATTTTTTTTAGCGCCAATGTCTTATTACCTGTTTGGGTTGTATGAATATGTTTTAAATTATGCTAATGTGTTAGAACTTTTAGGAGAAGTGTACTCAGATTTGCATAGAAGGAGAGTGGAAAAACCACCCTCAGTCCATCCAACCAGGATTTGAACCTCCAATATCCTCGTGTTTGGTAGTTAAGTCTTTACGAGAGTGACACCTTAGACCATGCGCTCACCAAAGCAGGTATGAGCACATACAAAGTTGTCAAACTATTTATATACTAATTACACTAATGTGTTAGGGATGAGGAAGGTTGTATTTAGAGTTAGTGTACTGCATTTGCATGGTGGTAGAGTAGAAAACAATTCAGGAAAAACACCATCAGTACACCCGACCAGGATTAAATCCCAATCTCTGACTTAGACAGTCTAGCCTATTGCGAGAGTACCGCCTTAGACCATAAGGCCACTGAAGCAGGTCTTGTTAACTTTGAAACAAATAACTATTTAAAAAATTACACGTCAGAAAAAAATTGCATTTGCCACACCCTTACACACTCCATCCACCCCTTTTTTCATATACACATTATATTTGATTAATAAGATTTAAATATAATTCACATTTTTATTATGAAAGAAAAGTTTATACAAGGTATCATTCAAATAGAAACACATCACAATTAATCATGCACAAATGAGTCATAAAATGTATTAAAACTAAAAACAAATGAAAACTAAAAAATGTGATAGTTTAAACATAACTAATTAATTCTGAATTCACAACCAAGAGGATGATGTTAATGACAGTTTAATTATTTTAACAGATGAAAAATCTGACACCTTAGCTAAGTCTGTATTGTGTCTGCCTCTTGGTTTGATTGCTGGAATGGCTGAAACTTTTATCGTTGGTGAAATGTGAGTTTCCCCTTTCACAGTGATGAATTAACTGTCTGGGCTGGAAGCTGTGTCTTTTCTAGATTTAAGCTAGCTTAAAGTCATATGCTGATATAATCAGTCGGTTATGAAAATGGTGGTTAAATTTCTCAAATAAATTTAATCGATTGAAACAACTTCCTGCTGATGTTTAGCTATGAAATTAAAAAAGTGAGCCAGAAGAATGTTGTAAAATACATTTTTGCCGAAAGCCTCTTATGTGTGGAAGAAAGTTGTTTGGGACTCTGTTTCTACCCTGACGTATAGATGGCACTGTAATATGCATGTTGCATATTTCATGATTCGCTAGTCTCACTTGGTTATTTCCACCCCTATTCCCCCTCACTCAACTTCAGATTTCTTGGAATTAGCCACCCCTCTACCCTCCTTCTACTCACACCTGTCGCTTATTCCGTCTCAAACAGTGGTCATTGGATTCCAATCTCTATCACAACTCTCGGTGAACCTCTCTTGCTCGTTTTGTTTGAATATGAACTCGTAAAAAACCCTGTGGAAAGTGATTTTAGTGCGCGACTATTCATTGATAATAAGCTAATAATTTTCTTTGTGTGTGTTTTTATTTAATATAATATGTACTTATTAAACGCGAGTGTTTAGGGGAGCTCCTCTCGCAAACTAATATTCTTAAGAAGCCCATCCTCGGATCAAGAAGATCAAGACCATCACTCACAGGTATTCTCGGATCTCCAGTCAACTACACCCCTCAAAGGTAGGCTCTACACAATACACCTTTTTTCTAAATCAACATTCAACTCTCGTCTCTGTTTTAGAATACCTAAAACTGGTCCTTCGAAATCAAATTACTTTTTTTTGTTAGTCTTAACTACATTAAATAGAGAGATCGCTCATACAATGCAACTTAAGGAGGGTATTAATCTGTTGAAAAGTTGCTATCCTGGTACAGAGTTGTTTCATTAACTAGGCCGCCCGCGCACTAGCTGCCAAGTCGCGACGGCAGCACGGCCAGAAAAATATGCAACCAACCAAGCGTAAGGAGGAGCCGTTTACTGAGTGTTTAGAGTCCATCTCACAATAAACTCGGAGAAAGTAGATGCTATGTGGTACCTCCTCAATGAGCGAGTTCCAACAAATGAGGAGTGACTGAACGGAATGTACTGGTCGTTGTGTAGTTGGCTGTTGGTGTGTGCACCCGTCCTGTGTAAACAACAGGCAGCATGTCCACTGCTCGTATTCTCACTAGCCACCGTGGTTCGCTGACCACCACGGCCAAGTGCATGTCGTGCTATAAAACACCATTCACTGTTAGCGACGGTGGAAGAACCACTGCGACTTGGCTGCTAGTGCGTGGGCTGCCTTAAAACTTTATTACATGTGTTTGAATGACAAACTTTGTGTAGTTGTCCTAAGTTCAAACGATCATTTAGGTTACAGTCTTGTAGAAAGTATTATTATATTACCATTAAAAAAAAGTTAGCTCATGTCTTGTATATTGCTTTCAGAAACCATATTATATTGAAAGTTCGATAACTATAATGAAATAAGTTAGCTAAAAACTTGTATTACTTTTGTTTGAATGACATACTTTGTATAGAAATCTTACATCTAAACAATAATTTAGGTTATAGGTTTATAGGAAGTACAGTATCCACTGTACTCTGATTCTGGTAAGAATCTTGATCTGGAAGGCTTTATGTATTTCGTACTGGAATCCTATTATATATTAGTATTTTGGTATTATAGACGGCCATTTAGGGTGTAAGAATAAATTCCCTTCTGGATAGTCTTTTATCCTATTGCAGCGTCACTCCTTATTGGCAGTAGAAGTAACGACTAAAATTACAAGGAAATTGAAATGGAAAGGTGAAGGCAAGCAAAACAATACAAGTTAGCAAATAAGTGTATTAGTATCGAAGCAAAGAGAATTATTACATATTTACTGACACAATGGCAGTCTAATCTTTCCACTGTTTAATGTTAGACATTAATAAAGTAACAAGAAACATTGCTACCAAAAGGGCCGTGTTTGGTGTGAGGCACCTTAAATTGATATACAGCCAATATAACAATGGTTGGTTTGAAGATTGAAAAACATGTGAGTCCTTAAAGAAGAACATGTGCACTTTCTAGATCAAAAGTGTGCTAAAGAGATAACTTCCGTAACTTTAAATGGAAGAGTCTAAGTGAATGTTAAGCAACAATACACAACCCTACTTAAGCCTTGTGTCTGTTAGTCTCAAATCTGATATGCATGAACAATTGATGAAGTTGAACAATATTTAAAACTAAGAAGTCCTTATTTAAGGAGTTACAGTGATAGTTGTTAACTAGCTCTGAAAAGAGTAATATGATATAAAAGGAATGTTCCAAATGCTGGAACTATTAGTTTACAAATAGTAAAAAGAGAGATATCGGGAATCTAGGCCATCAGGAAACTATGGCAAGACTGTTCCTAATTAGTACTACCTAATCATCCAATAGAAAAGTTAACATTCAACAATGGTCTGGAGACAGACTACAACAATGGAAAACTTTTAAGTACTAAACAGTATATAAACAACCTCAAGCGAGCCACCCCTCTGTGATGGAAGCATACCCACGAGGTGATCACCGTACTAAGGTACAACAATTTTGGCAAACCAAAGACTGAAAACAGTCAAAGACCCAATCAGGTCATACAGTAACGCCATGGATGAACCTAATCTTCCTTCTCTTTTTTTTTGACAAAATAAAGGCATTAGTGATATGGTCACAGAGAACCACCAGGCATCAGACTTTCCCCAAAATATTTAATACCTGTCATGTGGACATAGTTAACCACTAAACAAGTATAGTGATTAGGACTACACTATGTTTAAAATAAGGACATAGTTAGACAATAAAGAAGTGTGGTCATAAGGACTACACTCTGTTTAAAATAAACATACTCTGGCAAAGAGTAACAATTGCACTTAGCCTACATTGAAGCTTCTCAAATGAAGAAGATCAAAACGTATAAGTCTGTAAAAGACCAAAGATATAATTTAATCAGACATTAGTGCCTACATTATCTGCGCTGAGATGGAGAGAGACCAACGCAACAATCATCTTGACCGCTACTTGAAAGTTACGTTGAACTGAAGCCTCCAACTGGATGCTCATGAGATGAGTTGTTGAAACGAGAGGTGGTGCCTTATATACAAAATTAATCTGACGTCTAAGAAGTGGAGTGTAATGGGGGTTCTCGAACAGAATAAAATACCCCAGAACAAAACGTAAGTTGGCCGCAGTCCAAGGAATCACAGAACGAACTTGCAGTATCAAGGCGCTGGCCCACTTAACAAGTGTATTCTTGCCGCGTCCAATAGTTCTATTCGGTTGTCTAGTCAGGCAGTATTAAATCGACCCAGTATGGAACAATCACAAAGTGAGTTAATAAACTGCAATTTATTTTCATTTTACTTTACTTTGTATTTACGGCAATTTATCGTTTTCTTTGTATGTGCGGGTTAAATGAACGTGGCCCCCTACACTATCTAAGTACTACTATAGGTACCATTCAATGTGCAGACGATATTTGAATTCACGACACAAGCACGCAAGACGGCCACATTTTTTAGTTCTTGCAGGGTAAATCCGGGTGGCATCATGCTTACCGTGATCAAATACCAGTATTCAAAAATCCTAAAACAAAACTCACCGTTTCTCGTTAACTACTTGTACAATAACAGTAGTTTTTTTTTCAGAATTTGTTATAAAAACTTTAGAAGACACGAGGATATTATTAAGATTCCTATATTCTAATTACTTTTCTTTGAAAATTTTGTTTTCTAACAAAAGAACTATAATGAGGTTTTTAGTGCTGACATATTTTCACTCCGTGTAGAAGTTTTTTCCTAATTGAAATAGATGGGTAGTATAAGTGTACGAAATGATCATCATGAACTGAATTTTATTTTCATATAAGCTTCATTCCTCTAGCACCAATACTTTCCACAGTTTGATGTGTTTAGTTACAAGCTCTTCATGCGCGCCAGGTCTTTAATAAACTAAAGATTTTCTGAAATACCGGCCCATCATTCCGTTTCTACATTTATTTTTCCTGATATATAATTACTAGCTCTAAAACAATTATTATAATGTTAAATAAATACTTTAATCACTTTTGGTTGTGCGCTCTATTTATATTAGATTCTACCTTTCTTGTAAATTATTGAATAGATGAATATTACATTTTTAATTGTTGTCCACTTTGTCAGACAATAGTTCAGCTCGGTCATTAATACGTCTACCTTCTGTGTTAAGGGTCCCGGGCTCGATTCCCGACATGCTATACATTAATCTTTGGTTAATTGTCAGCCTAGAAACGGGATGTTGAGAATTTCATAGCAATGAATTAATTTATTTTATAAGTCGTGTGCTGGTATCCCAAGTGTGTTCAGAAAATGCATATTAAATATCCTCAATAAAAATAGAACTAAACCAGTTTAAAGGGATGTAGTGCGTTATATTAGACAAACCAACTCCAATTCTTACTTCCATTATTGCATCATTATTATAATGTCCAGCTTCCCTTAAAGCACAATCGTCAATCTGTGACCGAACGGAATGACGAACCGGGTCTATCTAACAATCCTCAGTTTATCGAAAACTGGGCGTGCATGAAGAGCTCGTAACTAAACACAGCAAACCATGAAAAGTATTACTGTTAGAGTAATGAATCTAATATCAAAATACAATTCAGTTCATGATGATCAACATTTTGTACACATATACTACCCATCTATCTCAAATAGGATTTTTTTTTACACAGACTGAAAATATGTCTGCACTAAAAACCTGGTCATAGTTCTTTCATTAGAAAACTTTTTTTCAAAGCAAACCAATTGGAATATGGTAATTTTAATAATATCCCCATCTCTCTTAAGGTTTTTATAACAAATTCTATAAAAACTACTGTGGTTGTCTATTAGTTTATGAGAAACGGTTCTTTATGTTTTAGGATTTTCGAGTATTTGATCGCGGTAAACATGATGCCGCTCAGATTTTTCCTGCAAGAAATTACGAAGTTATCAGGAGTCGTGTAACCAGTTCTAGCATACATGGCCTATAGGGTAGGATTCTGTTACGACTAATGAGATAAAACCTTCCAAACGAGCTTCATCCAAAATTCATAGTATATAATTATTATCCTACACCAACTTATTTAAAGAAAAAATTAACGAGTTTTGAACTTTGTTATTGTCTTGAAATCTTTTAACACATTTATTTCATTTAACTAATTATATATTGATGTATCTCATATATTTAATCAAATTAGTGAACGATGTCAAAATGTCACATTGCCTTGTGTGTGTTAAAGAAAAAGAAATACCCTAAGATTTTCTTCGCTCTTACACAATGGTCTGCTGACGATAGCTCGAAAATAAATTTCATCCACATATGTCCATCCAGTTAGTTTATAGAGATCAACGAAATAAACTAGGTAGCTTGTAAATAAATATCACAGAAAAAGTTGGTTAACCTGTAACCTCAAAGGTTGAGACTTCAATAATAACAAAATATAAAATTATGGTTATTTAGATACAATTCATTTTCTTGATTAAAATATAATTTGGTTTCCTGTTATTGAGATCTTGGTTTCCATATGGTTAGTATGGAATTCATCATTATTTAAAATATAAATTAGTTATAAAACGAAAGGGGGATATGATGCAATTTCTTGAGGTAACCATATTGATTTATCTCAAACTGTGTGTTTTACCATGTTGTCTAATTACTTTAAGCTAACGATAACCAATATATTTGGTTACTTCGACGATTATTATACTTATACAAACTTAATAAAAGCTTACCATTACGATCCTAAAAATTAATTCAGAAATCAAATCAGCTCTCGGTGTTTATGTATAATTTCAGAAGAAATCAATAATAACATAGCACCTAATATATTTATTTACTGTTTGACTATGAATTGCTATGTTTGTTTTTTCTGTAGTAGCTCTACCAACCAGCTAATTTAGATTAGTAAATTAATGAAAAGGGAATAGTATGCAAATAGGGCGGAATTCATAGAGAACAACTGGTAAGATTATTGTTTTGTACATTCTTGGTTTTACATTCCCGGACAACAAGCGAGATGTCAACAACTTATTGTCACAGTAATGGCATGCATTTTCATATTGTATACCTTTCCTAATTTACAATCTAATATTGTTATTACTAGTTAAAATTGTTCCTAAATATCTAAACTATTTAACCCTGTCAGATGATACGTTGTTTGCAGTAATCTCAAAATCATCGTACCCAATCTGTGTTCTTTGTGTGATCGTTCACTTCTAAACCTATTTACTCATTAGCCTCAAATAACATTTCTGCATTTCTTGCAACAATTTCCTTACTATTGCCCAACAAAGATAAATTTCTTGCATTACTCTAAGGCTAGATTAAAAACTAATGGGGAAAGTGCATCTGCTTGTTTCAACCCACTTTGTATTTTGAAAGTATCTGATAAGTGACATCCAAATCGTACCCTGCCATGTGTAGCAGTCAAACATAGGTCACCTCAATTAGCCTGAAAAGTTTTTTGGGTATCCCAAACTTAACTAAAATTTCAAAAAATTGATTTCTTTTAACTGAATTGTAGGCCTTTTCAAAATCAATGTAAAATTGAATAATCGTCATGTTGTATTCTTACTTTTTTTTCCTAATATTTACCGAATAGTAAAAATCTGATTTGTTGATCTATTTCTTCAAAATTCACACTGATAAGCTTCAATTATTTCCTATGCATATAGTGTCAATCTCATTAGAATTATTTAAGATAAAATTTTATAGCACGTTGGTAGTATATACCCCTTTTTTGAAAATGAATATAATATTAAGTTACCTTCCTTTCATTCTTGTGGTAATACCTTGTACCACAATAAGAACCAAGATAACAATTCAGTGGAACAATAATATTTTATTACAACAATTTATTTATTTACAAAGTAAAACCAAACAAAGGTTTTGGCGAACATACAACTGTGTAGTCAATCAAATGAGCGTCATATCAGTGAGTGAACGTGGTTCCAGCATAACCACACAAGACACTAGAATATATTTAAGACCACAAATAAAGAAAATCATTTAAATAAATCACATTGAAGTTGGTCACACTGATAAATAGCTGGTAATATATCCCCACAGGCTTAGTTCAATTCAAAACAATAAATCTTCAAAACTAAGTTTAAGAAAGATTAATGTTACAAGCGCTAGCTATATAAACGAAATCACAATAAAATATTTGATTTATTTGAATTTATTAAACTAAATTTATCAATGACAAAAAAGTAGCCTACAATTGACTCAATCCCCAAGAACTTAGTTGACTTTACATATAAATGAGACATCTTTAAAACGAATATCAAGAAAGATATGAGAATTTAAAGCACCAGAATTTGTTATACAAACAAAATTAAACAAAATTTAAGCTAGATATTTACAATTTTGAGGGAAATATTCTACCTTTGACAATATTTAACAATTTGACCACCTAAGCTGTGGAGCCATCTATCAGCTATTTCTCAATTTTTTAATTTTTAGTGACCAAAGCCTCCACCAGAGAAACTCTACAACATACAATGGATGTATCAAGGCTTGCCATTTTCTATAGTAATATATTTATAAATTTCCATATAACTGAAAATAAGGGCATACTTCTCTTGTTATTTTTAAATTGTCTAACATAGGTTAGTTTATTTTAAATTTATAAATCATAAAACAACGTTATAATGTTTTATGTTTTTATAGGGTGATCTGAATGCCTTTTTTTTAAATAAAACATAACTGAGCACTAATATTTGCACTGGCTTTGTGTGTGTGTGTGTATTTGACTCATACTTTAAAAGTTTTATTCGCAAATTGATTTATTTTATTTGTTACAGTTGTCTGAAATACCCTCCAACCCAAAGAATATGGCCAAGATCAACATTCAAATATTTTCCAGTAAACACACGCCTATCTGTTGAAATATTAAATTAATAATTCATTTCAAGAATTCCGTATAAATAGGCCGACCAGTAGTAATAAACTTAACTTATACATTTTTAAATCTATTCTCAAAATGTCAGATACCGTTGATACATCAGATGTTGTCGACAAGGCTATGTTACAAAAAGCAAAAGCTGATCATCGAGCAGAAAAAAAGGCTCAGAAGAAAGCAAGGGTGCAGCAGGCAAAGTCTAAACAGCAAGGTGAATCATCTGCCGCCATCATTTCAAACAAGCAAGAGGGCGACTCTCAAAATAAAACTGACCTAGACAAAGATGTGGAAAACAAGAAAAAAGAAAGTAAATCAACAACCAAAGAGGTAGGTGGGGAGGAAAAAGTGAAGAAAGATAATAAACTATCGACAGTTAAGGAAGGCAAATTTGTGGAAAATACAAAAAAAGATGGCAAAACCGAATCAGCTAAAGAAGTTCAAGCTAAAAAAGAGGTGAAAAGACCAATTAAAACTCAGGCGAAAAAAGACCCTAAGGTTGCAGGAGAGACAAATAAGGCTGTACATCCTATAAAGAAAGAAGTTAACATAGTAAAGGAAGTAAAGCATAAAAATGTACTAGCAAAGAAAGCATCAGCTCATCGTAAAATGAAATTGTTTACTCATCTTCATCAGAAGAAAGCAACAATACCGGTAAACTCCCAAGATCTTCATCCAGCTGTTGTCAACCTGGGCTCGCAATACATGGACAGGGTCATTGTAGGTTCAAATGCTCGCTGCTTAGCCTTTCTTCACGCAATGAAACAAGTAATTAAAGATTATAACACCCCACCGCAAAAAAAATTCTCCCATGGCCTGGAAGACACATTGCACTTGTCGATGGAATTCCTGCATCAATGTCGGCCTGTATCCGTTTCCATGAATAATGCTATGCGACACCTGAAATGGCAACTCATGCAATTGACCGATGAAAAATCTGACATCGAAGCCAAAAGCCACTTAAACCAAGCCATTGAAACTTATATTTTGGAGCAGATTGAAATGGCCCAGCAGGCTATCTGTAACACAATGCAGAAGAAAATTGTTGATAAAGATGTTGTTATTGTATATGGATGCTCGTCTTCAATTCAGAGGACACTTGAAGAGGCCAGCAAGAGAGGAATCAAGTTCCGCGTTGTAGTGATGGATGATTGGGCGTGGAGGGAAGGGAAAGAGTTATTGAGGAGACTTGTAAAGTTAGGACTCAAATGTTCTTATGCTATTATTTCAGCTGCTAGTTTGGTGATGGGCGAGGCAACCAAAGTACTTCTAGGAGCTCACGCTCTTCTCGCCAACGGCTCTGTGATGGCTCGCACCGGCACGTCACAAATCGCACTACTCGCTAATGCATACAATGTTCCTGTTCTTGTCTGCTGTGAAACACACAAATGCTGCGAAAGAGCGCTCACAGATTCGTTTGGCCTCAATGAATTGATCGAAGACCCCACATCTGTTGGAGCCATTCGCCTTGCTTATGACGTCACGCCGCCAGATTTCATCTCTGCGGTGATCACAGAAGTTGCAGTAGTTCCGTGTACAAGTGTGCCTGTTATTTTACGTATGAAGCCATTTGAATAAACTGTTTAAAATATTTGACAAGGTAGGCCTACAAAGAAAAACCTCTAAATAGCAGATTATTCTTTGTAACAGACAGTTTGTTTCCTCGGTAAACTAATATAGACACTTAGAGTGAAACAGCTAATAAGAGACTTTCTTAATAATGGACGTGGACACTTCCACGGACACATATTTATGAATAACAATCTCTAAGCCGAAGATGTAAATTTAACACACCAGTCCATTTATAGTACTGTATTTTGACTAGGAATGTCAGAAATGCCACTATCTCACGTGAAGTGTTAGCCTTCCTCCTCTAGTTAAAGTTTCTAAATTAAAGATCAAGTTTGTACCTCTCATGGCTTCCGAGCCATAAGCGATGGGATGTCCCATCAGTTGTCTTTGCTTGGGTGAATATATACAGTGCAGAAGGCTTACCATTCACATTTCATCTCATTTGCATATTGTACGGTGTCTTATGCATTCTGTACAGTAAGCTACATACATTATTTTATCATTAGTCATAATCATCCTCCATACAATACTGCATAGAGCAATAATTACATCGTTGTAATTAATATTCACAGTATTTAGGTACATATAGATTAAACTGTATTCAAGAAGTAGGCCTGTATTCTTACAAATAACGAACACCTCTTAGTAACAGACTTTTTTTTTTCCATCCCAGTAGGTGTCCACTGTTAAGATATTTCACTGTACCTAATATATTATTTTTGTAAAATTAAAAAGTTCAAGAATTTAAACAAAAATACTCATTTTAAAGCTTCGATAATCAAATTAATTAGACATATCACCAACAAGAGAACATTCGCTGATTCGTGTTTATAATCACTCCATAGCCTGCTTTTTTTAAATACATATTTTAGGCTTAGGCTTAAATACTGTTTTTTGCATCAAATTCCCTTTATTTTAACATCATCATTGGTTTTTAAGATTTATATGGTTTTTAAAACCCATATTATAAACTTTGTATTATATTATTTTTCTCTACTTAAATAATTAGTATTTTTAAACTATCTTGTGGTAGCTAACACATTATGATGTTTAAAGAAACAAATTTCTCAATTTATGTACCTACCACTTATGACTAAAATATACTATTATATAAACTTATATTAGACAATGTTACTGTTAACGCTGTCATGGTTTGACACTCTTCTGTGAATAATATGGAGTCATTAGTGTCTTCTTAACAAATAAGTCCTGCTAATTAATTGATTAACACAAGAGTTTTTTTTTCTCTGTTCCCTGAATCCAAAAATTTGTTAATAAAGTCTACTAAATATTTGTCCCCAATTCATTGGACTCACAAATTATAGCTAAAATTTGTCCAGAGTGGGCTTTACCAATGATGGGAAGGTCTAGTTCAGAATCCGGGTCAAGTGTTTATTCTTAGATGGTTTTTCCCTCTCCCTCCACAAAAATGGGGGGGACATTTCCTTTAAATTCTTCCTTTTTCATCCCTACTTCATTAATATAATTAAATACCTGCTTCAGTGGCTGCATGATTGGGTGTACTCAGAATGGTTTATCTGTCGGTTTTCCACTTTTTCTCTACACAAATGTGGGTACATGTCTTCTAAAGTCAACCTTAATAATCCCTGACTTATTAGCATAATCAGTATATATGCGTACAGCCTGAACCACTAATAAGACACAGTGCTAAAAAAAAAACCAGATAGCCCAAATGCGGTACAAAAAATAAAATTTTAATTCATCCAAAATCTTCCAAGTTTTTTCTCCTCACTCATCTGGCTTTTTGGGGTGGTAAATGTAGATGCACACATCCTAAGGAGTTGACTCTTTTTATTTTGAAAAGCTCTTTCTGAATCTCAAGAGACAGGGTTGCCTCCCTTTGGTTGTGTAGCTATGGTGGAATCATGGCAGGAAGCTAGGTCCAGAAAATACAAGAATATTTGTTTACAGTTGATAATGAAAAATTAATATTTTATACCATTGATATTATTTGTCAAAAGGAACAGCTGGAAATAATTAAATGAAAGAAGTTTTACTAGTTTTTGTTGCTTTCCGTTAATTACTTTTGGATCATCATAGTATATAGTTTCTACTGTCTTTTCGGTCAAGTAAAGACTCAAGCTATTATTTTCTTTGTTCTAGTTCAAGGAACATGCAGCAATATAGATATGTAAACATAGAAAAATAGCACCTGGACGAATATTTGAACCCTGGTCATTCAGCTCTACACAGTGACCCCTTTATCAACCTAGATATCCAGAACATTCTTGTCAGTGTGTCATTCAACTGGATAGCTCAGTCAATATTGCGGCTAGACAACTAACTGGTCAGGAATAAAATCCTTGTCCAAGTGCTATTTTCCTATATCTACATTATTACTCTGTCAGAATTTTATCTGAAAAGATGTGTTTGTGTAAGTTTATGTTATCTTGAGTCTATACTTATTATATGTGTTATTATTATCATAATTATTAGGTGTTCTGTCTTAAGACAGGTCCATTACTTTTGTCAATGAACTTAGATCACCAATCTGTCCTTTGCCTCCTCCTTCAGCTTCCAAATTTTTTGTCTTTCCTTCAAGTAATCCCATATTTAATCCTCCTTGTTCTTAAGCTACTTTTTACCTCAACCTTTCCTTCTATGACATAATGAAGAAGACTCTTCTTACCCACGCTTCTTATGTGCTAATAATGATTTATTGTTTTCTTGGTTGTTATTTAACTTTGTAAGAACATGATAACATTGTCATTTTAAAATTGATAAACACTACTTGAATTTGTATACTATCTGTAATTTAATGACAATTATTTTTCTATCTCTGACACTTTAGATAAAGATTGATAATCCGAGTATAAAGTTTAATGGAATAACATTAAAAATATTTATTGCTGTGTTCATTTGTATTTGTCTTATTATATAGGTGAAAATGTATGGAATAATTTGTTTTGGGAAAGGTAGGGTTTAGACAGTCATATTTATTTACTTATTAAAAATGTATTTTTAATATGATTGCTCAATCATATTAGTTTGACCATAAATAAATAGCTTTATATTTCATTATGTCATTATTAAATCATTTTATTCCAAGATGATTAGATTGGTAGATCTACAATAAGTTTACACACACTTTAAACCCAGTTAGACACCTGCAGTACATGCAATAAGAGTTTCTACTATCCTGTTTAAAACATTTTTATAATGATTCGGAACAAATTAATAAAAATCTCATGAAGAAACTATGTAGGGCTAGTTGTTGGTCTGCCACAAATTTGAGGACTGTTTGTTTTAGACTGGCTCTGTCTAAAAATGTTAAGTTCCTTAGGGGTTTTAGTGTTTTCAAAGAAGTCTTCAACTATTCCATTTTTTAAAAGTGTATTGAGCATCTTTTATTCATAGAAGTACTTTAGTCAAAATATGTACATTAGATATAATATAAATTTCTTTTAAAATAAATAACTATAGATAAATGATGTTTCTGTTAAAATAATATATAACTGATTAAAACTCAATGGTATCAGCTCTCAAGTGAGCTATCCCAATCGAGTGGCCTCTGCATTTTGGGGAAGATAGTGCCAACATTTGTGGATATAGTGTGCTGTGTGGTCAGCACAACAAACCTTCTGGCCATTAATATTAGTTTTCTAGATCGAATCTACTACTTATTTATTCAAGTAACTTCTTAGTTGTCCTCACAAGAATGATTTGACCCTGTTCCACACCCACTGCTTCAGAGAAAACTCCAAGCCCTGGGGATCAAACCCGTAACTTCTGGATTCATATCCTGGTACTCTGGCCGCTAGATAACTATATGTTGTTAAATTACACTAGTTTTTTAAAACATAACGTAAGCTGTCTTCATTTATATCTTAGTTTTAAATGTAAAACATATATATCACTTTTTTTTGTTGATAAAGAATATCTAAAAAAACTTATGTTTAAAATTATTTTGTATTTTTGAAATCGCTGTTTATAATTGTATTCATTGTTTTCATCAGAATAGTCTTAAACTATTCTTGGATCATAATTACTTGTCCGACATATTCAAGCGCATCCCAAAAACTGCCCTCATCTAGCATGTTAAAGGCCTCTGTATCTACACAGTTTTATTTGCTCACATGAACATACTGCTTGATCAATTATCTGTGCAATTTGAACTACTTTAATAATCAAAGTCAAAGCCGGCAAATGTGTACTTTGCTTCAACTGTAACCTTGTTAAAATTTTGAAATATTTGATAACTCTAGCTTTTATGTTAGATGATAGATGGCTTTTTAATAAACTTTGTGATACCGAGATTTGAAATCATTACCAATCCAGATTATTGACCAAACTTTCACTATACTTTTTTTTTCCTTGGTTGTCTTTCTCTACTTTAGCATGTACACTATCTGGAGGCATAAAATCATGTTTTAGTGTGGGAAGTATTTATGAATATTCATAAAAACCTTCGATGTCTTTTTTTTAAAATAAATATTCAAACATTAGTTGGTAGGATTGAATATTGGTCTTGAGAAAAACTGTAGGTCAACATAACTCAAACATCACAAATATATTTAATGTTAGCCATGGATTAAAACTAAACAAGAGAATAAGTTCTAGTAAAGCTATAAAGTTGGCTGTAATATATCTGAGAAAAGGTATAGAATAAGGACTTAAGCTATCCTGGAAAGATTGGAAGTACAGGGAGTACATGAGATAGTAGAGGAAGTAAAACTAAGATGGTATAGTTGTAAAAGGAGAGAATACCTAAGAGAATGATGGAGATGGAAGTATGCAGGAAAAAGATCGCAAAGGTGACCAAGGTAGAACTGGGAGGAGTAGATAAAGTATGCAAGTGAGAAGAGAAGACAAGTGGTGCTGCAATTCCTCAGTGCCTATACATTAGCCGCCACTGCCTATATTATATATATTTTATTTTCTTGTCTAAATAATATAAAGCGTTTCATTAAACACCTATAAAAATAAAGCTAGTTTGGCAAAACTTACCAAACTTAAACATTAATTGAAAAATAACTAACTAAACTATGTTAGTTCTTATTTAACAGGCCGAGGAGTTTGCTTTTTTTCCAAGCCTATTAATCTAAAACAAAATTGAAATTATATCCATTTGGATTTTGAAGTTTTTTGACAAAGCTAGATTTGATGAAATTATCCTCAATAATATTTACAATCTTTAAAAAAAATTCACTCAGTGCATTATTTTGATGTGATGCAATTGATTGTTTCTTTGATCTTTTATGATTGTCAACATAAAATTTAGAAATGTATTATGGATAGTTGCAAATAAATAATAGCCTCCAAACAGTATTCATTAAAAAGATTATTAAACACTAGATATATTTTTGTTAGTTTGTGTTAAAACACTATATTTGTATTTAGTTTGTCCACATATTGTGTTTGTGTTTTGGCTTGTTTCATGTTCTCAAGTTAAATGTTTACTTTTTGGAACCAGGGAATAAATATATACTTGACTTACCTTTCCTTTGATCAGGTTTTAATGGTTTTTTTAATTTTCATTCTTGATCTCAGTGGCTATTCTTTTGATGCTCAACTCATTGGTGCAAGGGAGAGTGGAATATTCGATTGTCTTGTCACAAGCTAATGAAAGTCATGCTTGGACAATCCATTCAATAAAAGAAAGTAAGTAAGCTTAAATGTTAGCAATATATGGCATTGGTTGAATGTTTTAGTTCGTTAAATTCACTTGGTCACCATTAATGAAAAAAAGTTAAAGTTTAAGCCTAAATCCTGGGTGGGAGCATTAGGGTGTCTCCCCCCCCCCCCCCNAAATTTAAAACTAAAAATTGGGGGGGAGAAATATGGGGTTCCCCCCCCCCCCCCCTGTAATCTGCACCTTGTGTATCAGTAACTTTGGTCGATTCCATTTAAACACATATATACATCTTAGGTTAAAAGTGTGTATCATTTTAGAAAAGGTTTGTTAGCCCAAGTTTTAAATTACTTGAACATTTAATGTCCAAGATAGGGATTGGTGACATAATTTTTTAAGTGCGGTGATGAGCTTTTGAGTTTATATACCATAGAGTAAGTGTATACAGTTAATGTATTCTATATATAAAACACTTTCACACAACAGATAAGACTGAAGAATATTGTATTTCCTCAACAGATGGTTATGTAGCTGCTACCGCTGAAATTGGCGTGGGGATAGAAGATGTAGCATCTTGGTGCTCATCATCAGAAGATGAAATTCGTTGTCGGTGGGATTCCGCCGAAGTTAGATTACTCCATCAAAACGAAGAATGTATGCATGTAGAATGGTTGTCGACAGACACAAGCGGAAACTTGCAGCAGTTCGAAGACTGCTTCGACTTGGGAGAGGCCCACTGGTTTGGTGGCCCAGAAATAAAGCAACAGTATTGGCCTTTCGAGAAATATAACTTCACCGAGGTGCCGTACGTCACTAGGCAAGCGGAAAATCAAGGATTAGCAGACCCTTATTGGGTGAATTCTAAAGGCTTCTATATCTTTGTCGATGACGGTGTTCCATTATTTGTTGATCAAAATAATCACAGAGATGGCTCCTTGTGTTTAATCGCTAAAAATATAGACCCCTACCCTCCATCAAATCCAAATTTGACTCTGAGTTACACAATGTGTACTTTAGGGAACGCTAGGACTGCTCACGAACATGCCATAGAGAACTACATCGGGAAACCAAGTGGGGTCCCAGATGAGCGCATGTTTCGCCACCCCATATGGTCTACCTGGGCCAAGTATAAAAAGGATATAGATGAAGATGTCGTCCGAGAGCTTGGTGATCATATAATATCCAATGGCTTCAATAACAGTCAGCTGGAGATTGATGAAATGTGGGAAGAATGTTTCGGTTCTTTAGTTTTCAATAAAACAAAATTTCCGGATATCAGAAATCTCACGGATAGTCTGAAGGAAAAAGGTTTCCGAGTCACTCTTTGGACGCCACCTTTTATAAATTTGGACTGTGAGCCTTATCACAACGAGGCTTTGGAGAAGGGCTACTTCGTGAAGAACACACAGGGAGGCACTGAGACTACTTGGTGGGAAGGTCAGGGAGGCATCTTAGACTTCACAAACCCTGACGCTGTCGATTGGTGGGTCGGACGTGTCAGGGCCAATCAAGAGTTGAGTGGGGTGGATTCTCTTAAGTTCGACGCCGGGGAGACAAGTTTCATGCCGCAGCTTCCGGTCCTGAACGCCTCCCTCGATCTCAATCCGAGTATTTTCACGACGAGATACGTGAAGACGGTGTCGCAGTTTGGGGGCCAGATAGAGGTGCGTTCGGCTAGAAGGACCAACCGGTTACCGATTTTCTTGAGGATGCTGGACAAAGACACCAACTGGGGTTGGGATAATGGTTTGAAGACTCTTGTGACGACATTGTTAGTGATGAACATGGCTGGTTATCCTTTTGTACTGCCCGACATGATCGGTGGAAATGGCTATGGAGACAGCGTGCCGACCAAAGAGCTGTTCATCAGATGGCTCGAAGCTAATGCGCTCATGCCGGCTTTGCAGTTCTCCTTTGTGCCTTGGGACTTCGACGAAGAGGTAAGCGACAAAAAAGGTTCAAATAGTTTTATTTTTCATCTTAAATACATTTTCATAATAGAATAGTGATAAATCTACTTCGGTGACCACGTGGTTTAGAGCATAACTGTCGCCATATACTAGACTGCTGATGGCGGGGAGTTTGGGGTTAAAATTTCGTGAAAATGTTGGTACACTTCATCTATATTTAACCTTCCTCATCCCTAAAATATAAGGGTAGTTAGTGCAAATGCGTGTATTCCGAATGAGCAGTAAAACAAGGTGCTAGAATTAATTATGTAAATTTAAGTGTTCCTAGTTTAAAAAAAAAGTACTTTTCTTATTACAACCCCTCCGGGCTATCCGCATATCAATGCTAATGGGGTAGGGATGAGGTAGGTAGACTTAGGAAGTGTATCCTCATTTACTGGGAGGCAGAGTGGAGAACCATTTAGGAAAGATCACCTCAATACACACGACTGGTATTCTTATCTCTGAAATCCCCATAATCGCCCGACTACCCATGGCGTTTGACCTCGCACCTAAAGGCACCCGCTTCAGTTGGCGGACGGAATGAGGCATCACATTTGTCTTAGACTGGTCTGCTGAATACGGGGAGATCGGGGTTTGAACCCTAGTTGAGTCTATTGAAGGTATTTTTTCCTAAATGGTTTCCCACTTTTCTTCCATACAAATGTATGTAGATTACCTCTAAAATGATTCATTCATCGTTCCTAATCTATTATAGTAATTATATTTGCGTATAACCAGAGCGGGTTGTAAGATGTGGGGAAAAATAAATAAATAATAATAAAAGCTTAATCTGATGGGGGGGCGGGGGGGAGTGATGATGGGGGAAATTAACTGTTGTTTTCAACCCTTTAATATGATTTCCCAGTGTCTCTATAATTAATATTGGAATATTTATTTAAAACTAATCAACCTCGTATAGTGGTCAGAACCAATGTCCCCTGACTTAGAGCTCCCGTCTTCGATTCCGGGAGATTTTCCTCGAAAGTAGAATAATTCCCATGGTCAACAGGGTTTGGTTAGTTTTTTAAGCACCGCGTCTTACTACCCACTCGGTGTATACGCTTATGTGCTAATAATTATGCTAATTGGCAAGGGAGGAGTAAGGTCCAATTTAAAGGAAGTGTACCCGAATTTAAGTGAAGGGAGAGTGGAAATTTTTGGAAAAATCAGCCCCAGTAAACCCAACCGGGATTCGAACCCCGATCACCTTGTCATCTACAGTCTAGTCTAACACGAGGGTGATGCCTTAGACCATGCGTCCACTGAAGCAAATAGCCTCCTCTTGATCTTTCGTAGATTATATAATTTAAATCACCGACACTAGCAAATAACTCTTAACCTATTCTTGATTTACTATTTCTCCCTCCCCCCCTCCCCTCGCTAGACAGTGACAATCTCCCGGAAGTTCACCGCTCTCCACGCGGAGTATTCTGACGTCATCCTCGATCGAGCCGCCAGGGCGGTGCAAGACGGATCGCCCCTGAACCCGCCGATCTGGTGGGTGGACCCGGAGGATGCCATCGCTCAAACAGTGGAGGACGGTGAGTAGCAAGCACTGCGGTCGCAATTTTGGTTTTGCAAGACGATTAAACACTTAACAAACACTGACGGGGAAGATCAAGGTTCAAATCTAGGTCGGATGTTCCGAGAGTTTTATCCCCCACTCTACACCCACGCAAATACGGGTACACTTCTTATAAATCTAACCTTCCCAGGCTCAAAAATCCTTAGCGAGATAAGTACATAAACTTATAACCTGGACGAGCAGTAAGACGTGCTGCCAAAAAAACACACGAAACAGTCCAACTTTAATAGAAATACCTTTTTTAGACAATACAAACTTTTTTTTGCAGCCAAAGTTGATAGGTATTAATAGAATCCTATCAAAAGGATACTTTCAGATAACATGGCCTCACGTATGAATGCGTGAAAATAGATCAAAAACTTTTCTAGCTATTAGATGAAAGTTGGACGGAATAAATTGGGGGCTATGATAGGGATAAATCACGTGCTGTGGCCGTGAGGGCGCCACGATACCTTAAAATCCCTTACCTCTCCGGTTGATTGAAAGACGGAGGGTGTGGAAAGGAACTTCCCACGTGATACTGTTGCGACTGGAAGGTGCTGCGCTCTGTCGCGCAGCGGATCAATGTCGTGAACCGCTGTTACGATGGTTACAGACGAGGCTCGCGGGTCGATCAGAACAAGAGCCTGATACTCCTTTCCGCCCACGCCGAAATATCGCCACTTGCATTCATATAGTAGGATTCCGGTTGGGGGGGACAGTTTGGAAACACGCGCGTGGTCTAGAGGCCTGGTTTACGAGACACCACGTCCTGCGTACAAATAAACGCGACCCACATCATCCAGAAGGATAAATAACGCGTATAATCTCGGTCCAAGGTGCAAATAACGCATGCCATCCCAACCAGATGGTCAAATAATGCGTGCCAACTCAGACTAAGGTAAACATAATGCTTTCATTATAATTCGTATGGATGAATAACACGTGCCATATCATCCCAATGCATGAATAACACGTGCCATCTCATCCAAAGAGAGGAATAACGCGTGCCATCTTATCCCAAGGTGCAAATAAGGTCGATCAGAACAAGAGCCTGATACTCCCTTCCCGCCCACGCCGAAATATCGCCACTCGCATTTATATAGTAGGATTATGGTTGGGGGGGACAGTTTGGAAACACGCGTGGTCTAGAGGCCTGTTTTACGAGACACCACGTCCTGCGTACAAATAACGCGACCCACATCGTCAAGAAGGATAAATAACGCGTATCATCTCGGTCCAAGGTGCAAATAACGCATGCCATCTCAACCAGATGGACAAATAATGCGTGCCAACTCAGACTAAGGTAAACATAATGCTTTCACTATAATTCATATGGATGAATAACACGTGCCATCTCATACAAAGAGAGGAATAACGCGTTCCATCTTATCCCAAGGTGCAAATAGCTCACGCCATCTCATCCAGACGTCGCAACAATGCGTGCCACCTAATCTCAATAGATGAATAACGTGGGTGATCTCAGCCCAAGGGACAAATAACGGATGCCATATCATGCATATGGACAAATAATGCGTGCCATCTCAGACTAAGGTAGACATTATGCTTTGTATCTCAGTCATATGGACAAATAGCGCGTGCCATCTCAGACTAAGGTAAACATAATGCATTCAATCTCATTCATACGGGCAAATAACACGTGCCATCTCATCCCAATACATGAATAATACGTACAATCTCATCCAAACGCGTGCCATCTTATCCCAAGGGGCCAATAACGCGCACCTTCTCAAACTAAGGGATGTATAGTGCGTGCCATCTTATCCCAAAGGACGCGTACCTTCTCAGTTCTCAGACCAAAGGACGAATAATGCGTGCCATCTACGATCAAGGGACGAATAATACGTGCCATACCAGCCTTAGGGACCGATAAACTATCCCAAAGGAACTTTTCAAATACAATATTCTAGAAAACTGTGAATTATTAAAAAAAAAGAGTTTAAAAAACAATAATTGTTACTATGTCCCCTCTCGTGTGCTGTGAATTCTTTCTGGAGTTATACGATTTATTTTTATAAATATGTCTAGACCTCTCTTGTTCTCGTTAATCCCGGAGACTTTTAACACATCTGACCTATACTCTGTTCTTAACACCAAATGGGATCAGAACATAAAGGACCTCTGACACGTTGACGAGGAAAGGACACTTAGAAGGATCTTGGACAATGTCTCAACTAGCGTGGTGTGGTTTTGTTGAAGAGTTTCTGGTAGCTGAGGACATCCCAGTGACTCCTGTCATAGATAAAGGCAGGATCTCTTTCAACACAAGGGAAGGACTATCCTGCACACTTCGAAGGATCCTAGCCAATTTATCAAATGACGTGGTACCCACTTCGGTGGTCGCATGGTCTAACGCGCTACTATCGCAATATACCAGACTGCCGATGACAAAGAGATCTTGGTTCGAATCTTTCTCGGGTGTACTTTGGGTGGTTTATTCAAAATTGTTTCCCACTCTCCCTCTCTTTCCTCACGCAAATGCGGGTGCACTTCCTCTAAATATAGCCTTCCTAATCTATGAAACTATTAGCGTAATTAGTAAATAAGCGTATAACTGGAACGGATGCTAAAATAAACTGACATGATGTGTTTTGTTGCAGAGTTTCTACTGGGCGAAGACATACTAGTGGCCCCTGTCCTGGAAGAAGGTGCAACTTCTAGAGACATCTATCTTCCTCAGGGCTTGTGGAGGGACAATATGCACCCTGACAGGGACCTTATTCAAGGCCGCACCTGGCTGAGAGATTATCCGGTGGCTCTGGACCAACTGCCTTTTTTCACGATGATCCGTGATACGCTGTGAAGTCATTCCTCCGACGCAACAACATACTTATATTTTTTTCACAGCGTGTTAGTACCCGTTTTAGTTCCACGCATGCATTTAATTACTCTAAAGGAACAGGGACGATAAAGATAGAAATTTAGAGGTAGTGCACCCGAATTTGCGTGGAGGGAGAGTGAGAAATTATTTAGGAATAGACACTCTCCATACAACACGAGAGTGAAGAGTTAAACCAGATGCGCACAACCC
This sequence comes from Timema poppense, assembly GCA_902141375.1. Classification (NCBI taxonomy): domain Eukaryota; kingdom Metazoa; phylum Arthropoda; class Insecta; order Phasmatodea; family Timematidae; genus Timema; species Timema poppense. The sequence goes on from CABFOV010002236.1 coordinate 40,219, forward strand.
GCGGTCCTTGACCTCACTTTACGCGGCCCACGAGAAAATGACATCATTTAAAAGTGAGTTCGGGAATCCTCGCAAAAAACAACAATTTTTTGAGTTTTTAATCTCCAGATTTCCAAATAGAGCTAATTGATGTAACTTTGAATTGAAGACAAAATTTTCATAAGTTCTATTGGATTTTTTTTATAAAAATCACTTACCTAAGGAAAGGAAGCTCTAAAAACGTAAACAGTTTTTTGGAAGCACTTTTTTATGTGAACATTCATTTCCTTCAGATGAAACAGATAAAATCAAGAGGTCGTTGTATGGAGTGTCCAACATTGAAACCGATCTGTGCCGGGACCGAAGATTGAACCCCGGACCCCTCTTTCATAAACATATGCGTTCTTCCAAATAAGTCAATTTAGTACATTTATATTTTTTTATGTTTCTTTAGAAATTAAAATTTCTGTTTTGGAATCAAATAACTATTGCTTCTGTGACCTAAAAAGCTTTAGGCATTACATTTTAAAAATATATGGTTCATTAAAGCTAGTTTAAGAGTATCTGTGTTTGCTTATATGTCTCATAAGCACCTACGCTTTGCAAGCATGATTGAGGGTGGTTTTCCCCAAAATGATTTCTCACTCTATATCTCCACGCAAATGTGGATACACTTCCTATACATTCAACCTTCCTTAAAACAAAACCATTAGCGTAGTTAGTACGTAATCGTGTAAACTTCCCGGCCCCCCTCCCCCTAAAAAATTACAATAAACCTATTTTTAAACACTTATTTTTCATTTATATTTTTAGATATGGGTGATCCAAAAGTTTGTTTTTATTTTTACATTTTAACGATCCATCACTTCACTTCACTACACTATAAAGCCACATGGCTCACTCACTCACTCACTCACTCACTGACATTAATGTTTCCTCACTTCCAGATGAGCCAGAAACTTGCAAATTTGGCAAACTTATAGCTTCTAGCCTGTAACCAACGGGAAAATTCCGAAAAGTTAAAAAAACTAATTTTCAACCCCCGATTTTTTTTAAAAATGACGTAGCAACTTTAAAGTCGGTTCGGACCTTTCTTTGGAGGCCTCTTGTGTATAAACGGTAAGACCTATCAAAAAACGGATTGCACCAGAGGATTTTTTTATTCTAGATACATTTTTCACATTTTCCACACATTTTTAAATTTTCTGACATACCCATGAGACAGCTAGAATCGTAAAATAAATCAACATTCAAAACAACTCTGGAGTTACATTAGTTTACACTCATTTGGGGGTTTGGAGGGTGGACCCCACAGCGAGCAAAGCGAGTAGCGTCACATATAGGTAAAGGAGTATTAGAGGTCAGATTAGACAGTGTCCGCCAGGTGCGTGGGTCTCGACCACGTGACCTGAAAGTCAGGAGGTTTTCTGAGTACGTTTGAGAACGTCACGTTTGTAGACGGTCGTATGAAGACTAGTTCGAATGTTGTGGTGAGAAACGGTCGACGGGTCAGTCTAATTGGTGAAACGACTGGAGGTGGTTTTACTAACTCGGAGAAGGTGTGATAGGACGGTAGATCAAAGGTCAGCTATACTATCTCGATGCGTAAAGTGCGTGATCTCATCACAGAAGAGTCTAAACCCGAGTTTGAACGGTTTGAGGTTAAGCCGAAAACAGTGTATTTTGAAACCAATTATACGAAAGTTTATGAATGGTCTTTGAGTGTGGTAATAGGGATCACGTGACCTATACTGGATATCATAGCTGAGGGAAATGCATGGTTACTATTGGGAAACAACCAGGGGCATTGCACGAAATATATTTGGGGGAGTGGGGGTGAAACAGTGTTATCCCAACTCTAAGCATTTCGATATTAGAAAAATTCTCTAGTAGTAAAGGAGAGTACAAGAAGGGCAATGTTGAGAACTGGGGAGCGG
>CABFOV010002236.1:47323-63534 GCA_902141375.1 Timema poppense
CCCACCTACACCCCAACATACATTCATACCTACACCCACCTAATGAAAACCACCCACCCCACCCCCTCCAACCACCCACATTTACACCCACACCCGAAAAAAAGGAATAAATCAAAACATGCACACAATTACAAAAATGTACACTTGTCGAGGTCAAATTCTTTTATTACAAGTCGAGAGCATGTATTCAAATAATATTCATCATTTCTCATAGACACAAGCTGAAGGATATAAAATGAATCCTTTTTAAGTGAGCATCTACTTACATTCCTCCAGAAACGATTTCATATTTGGAGAAACAGCATGTTTATGTATAGAAACTAACAATATCTCTCCCTCAGAGCCGGCAGAGTCATATTCCGTTTATGGGTCGTTATTTTTAGCACCTTTATCACGCCCTAATGCACACGAGTCTTCAAGAACGGGACAATAAAATTTACGTACAGCAAATACAAAGTTGCACGATGATTTTCACTGATATGGTGTAATTTTAATAGGAAAAACAGTATCAGAAAACTAGAAAATATAGATATACTTTCATTTTTATACGTAAAGTCATGTTATCTGCAGCTTTCACTTTTTTTTAATAATATCATTACCTATAAAGTAATATTAATCAATTAGTAAAAATTATCAATTTTATCTTCAAAATAGTTTGTAATTTTTAAAATGCCCTCTTAAAAAAAGGGCTATAAAATATGTACCCATTTCAAATGTTAACAAAATATGTATAAATAAACATATTTTGAATTAAGTTTGTTTTTTCGAGCTTAATTTTTTTTAAAAATATCATTAGATGTTCTGTATTACGAGAAACCCACTCTCCTTTTGTCAGTTAACTTGGACATCCGATATGCCTTGACCTTTGCCTCTTCTTTAAGCTCCCAGAATGTTCTTCTTTACTTCAAGTAATCTAGTATTTCAATCCTCATTCCTTCTTCCTAAGTTCCTCTTTTCTTCAACCTTTCCTTCTATGACGTCGTGCAGAAGAAAGTTCCTCATAAGTATGTATCCGATCCAGTTTGCTTTGAGCCGAAGAATCACATCCAAAATGGATCTATTCTCACCCACTCTTCTTAGGACTTCATTTGTAACCCTGTCTGTCCACCTGATCTTCTCAAGTCTTCTCCAGTGCCATATTTATGTCACTTTAAATTATATAAATATTACATCTATGATTTACTCAATACTCAGCAATATGGACATTTTTTAAATCGTTAAAAATAAATTTTAAATGACCACCAGTGTTGTCCCAATATTGACCAAAGTCAGCATACTGATCGAGAAACCGTCAAAATTGGCATCTTATTTCTAAAGTTCTAGACGAAAAAAACTTTTTAAAGTGTAAATACTTTTTTTTTTCTTTCTCATCGCATCCTACTGGTTCAGGCTATCCGCATTTTGCTACACAAATGGAACAAGGTTGATTTAATAATGTAGGGTTTATAGGAAATGCGCCTAAATTTCCGTAGGGTAAGAGTGGGAAATTATTTAGTTGGAAAAAAACAACTTTCAAAAATTAACGCACTCTTGAGTACACTCGTCCAGGATTCAATCCCCAATCGTCCAGTCACCAGTAAACCAGATAAAGACAAACTTGTCGTTAAGTCTGTGGGTTGAGAATACATGAATGTGTCAACAAAAATGATGAGCCACACAGTTTGAGGTATTAGACTCTCATCGGATAAGGTCAACGTTTACGGAGAATTTGGAGCTAGAATACCTGCAGTTACACTCTCTATAATTCTTTTTTCTGAACTATAATTGATCATAATTGCTATTAGTGACTCAGGGACAGTTTAATAGTTAGACTAAGCACACTTAAAGTACATTGCTATACTAAATACCAGATGACACCTACCTGGACCAAAATGGAATACGCCAGTTTAACATATGAGACTGGCCCATTCCATTCTGGTCTGGGTGGGTGTCGTCCTGTATTTAACCTGACGAAGTGTAACAGTTTATTCGTTTTACCTGTGTTATAGTTTATGACTTTATGAATAATCTATTATAGTGAGCTATTTTTGTTTAAAGTGCTTAATTTTTTTTATTTACGTTTGTGCTAAGAATGATGAGAATATGTCTAAGATTATAAACCCACATTATCTAGGATGGGTGTTTAGAATACCTTAGTGATGGATTTCACTCAATGACTATAAATGTATATTTAATGGTTATACGAATGCCACTAAGGTGTCGTATAAGAGAATCATCTATCCAGGAGGGTATTGGGGATTTCATGCTAGTAGTGGCTCTCACACGAAACTACAGTAACCCCATGGCTTCTTTGGTGCTGACTGACAGCTCACAGCTGACTTCTGACAGTCAACATTTAGGTATATACCTAAATTTTGACTGTCAGAAGTGACAGCTGCTAAACACATGTTTTTGCAGATCATATGGCTCGGCGTAGGGATACATAATTTGGTCTGGTAACTTTTCAAAGCCGTCAGCTGTGAGCTGTCAGTCAGCACCAAAGAAGCCATGGGGCTACTGTAATACAGAAAACTTAGTCAGCAAACAACTCTCAAAGATGGGTAACCAAATCAGACCTAAGCAGTAACTACATATATACATAGCTAATCACGCCGTTCCCTCACAGGGTAGGCAATAAACTGTGCATATAACTAAAAAAAACACCCCATACTTAATCCATCCTCACTAACCTCCTCCAAACTTCCATATCCGTGCATACGCCCTTAACTGCAACATCCCTACACCGAGTCGTACATGCTCTTTTATTCTTAAAAAACAATAAATAAACAGTTTTATATAATAGAGATAGATGTTGCACGTCCATTATAGACTCTGCCTTAAGATATGAGTGAAGAATAACCCCGTACACAGGAAGATTCCTGGATAGCTCAGTAGTTAGAGCATTGGCGTAGTAAGGTCCAGGTCCAAAGGTCCAGGGTTCGATTCCCGTGTCCAGGTGTTATTTTTCAATTTTCGGAGCTGTATATAATGTTATTATTATTAGCACCGCGTCTTACTACCCGTTCGGGTTATAAGCACTTACGCTAATGTGTAATGGTAGGGTGATTGTGAGATGAAATGGAGGACCTACAGTTTAAAGTGGAATCCGAACCACGGTGGAGGCCTGGCATTCCCCACATTCACAAGATGTCTTGTCAGAGGTGAAGGAAGGGTTTGGTAATCAGATAAATCTGTGCCGGGACCGAGGATTGAACCCCAGACCTCCAGCACAGAAGTCCAACACCTTACCCCTAGACCACCAGGTCACCTATATAATGTTAAATGCTTACTTTTCTAATTACATTTTTCATCTTCCTAGTAGGCTACAACCATTCACTTAAAAAAAAAATTAGGGCCTGGATATAAACCTAAAGCTATATCTACAACAATCATTGTGACTCGACCCAAAAAACGCAACGACTCCAAGTGGAGTCCTTAACCCTAGGCTGAAAATCGCCGATATAAAATATTCAAAGACATAGAAATACAAATACAAACGTGGATACACACAAAGAAATAAAGGGAAGCGACATGCTTATAACAACCTTTCAAAATCTTGAAATAGAATTGTTATATAAAAAAAGAGTTTCCTATGCTTCATATGAGAACATAAAAATACCATTCTTGATGGATATTCCGATGTCAGACAGGATCAAATTCACAACTCTATTTTTTTTTTTTATTATTTCTTCTTATACCCTCTCCGTTTTCTTGGAAAACATGAGAACTTCTCTATCTCATAAGTTTGTAGTGCTAGGATCAAAGAATGTGTTTATTGCTTTGTTTCATATTCCCGAGGTTTTTTTTTTTCTTTCTAGCGACGGACACACCATTTCAAAAAATATGTAGCCCTTCCCACATCTGTCAGTCACTACGTCATAGCGTAACCACTCTGAAGACTTTTTATTTTTTAATATAAAGAAAGTAATCTAATTGTGAACATTTTCGGCCTCAATATTGTGATGAATGACGTTTTATGTGCTCCATAATTTAAAACAAATGGTACGGCACCCCGAAAATAGCTTCAACAATTTTTGAAAAACACAATGAAAAGTAATAAGGAAACGACTTCTTAAATGTAATAATAGAATTCAATGTGGAAAAAGAATTTGAAAATTGGAATTTAATATAATGTCCAAAGATCAACTAGTATATAAGATATACAACACACAGGATTAAGTAACATAAATTTGGAATGAATTGACAATTGGGAACTTCACTAGATTTCCATCATAATATCAAAAAAGTTAAGAACATATTAAAATATACGTCACATTTATAGATAACACATAAAAATACATATAATACAAACTTATGAGTTTGTCAGGTGTAAGGTTAAGGCAGCAAAAAGACAGATTTCATTTAGGTTAGAATAAATAAATGTGCATAAATTAGAAAAATAATGTGAAGGGAAGTAAGACTATAGGATTGAATATAAATTGAATAAATTGAATTCTATTCTTATCTGTTCTTTAATTCCCTTGTTTCTCAAATGCTGTACAAATTCCAGCCAAGGTTCGCATATATGTGACGTATATTCTAATATGTTCATAACTCTTTTGATATTATAATGGAAATCTAGTGAAATTCTCAAATTGTCAATTCATTCATAATTTATGTTACTTAATCCGGTGTGTTTTATATCTTATATACTAGTTGATCTTCGGACTTTATATTAAACTCCAATTTTCAAATTCTTTTTCCACATTGAACTCTATTATTACATTTTCAACAATTTTGTTCTCATTTGGTGACTGGGAAATTTTTTACGTGATAAAAAAGGATTTATGAAAATTTTTCTAAAATAAAATTGAATTATTCATAAATGTCCTTTACTACCTATAATTTAAAAATATGTATTAAATAATTGTTTTACAAGACAAATAAAATGTCTTTTTTATTTTTACAACTATCAATAATTCGATAGTAGTTTACTGATCACCGGTGTTGGAAAGCTATACAGTATACATATTTAAAGAATGTAGAGAGTCTATTGTTTTGTGAAATATAATTTAATTAGCTTGTAAGTGCTGAGAGCTTGGCTCATAAAATATATGTTGAATGCCCTTGATTTAAATAATATTATAACTTAAAACTTAACTACTTAGTTTGCTGCAGTCGAATTCTAGAATCCAAACTTGAATATTTTAAAATCTAGGTACAACATAAATAATCGAAAACATAAATCAGAATAATTTGTACTTAATCTGATCCAACATTAAGCGAACTTATGAGATTTCTTACCTCCCAGGACTCGAACCATCAGGTTATATAACATATGATTAGGAAGTATTTAAAGGTATTACTAATGCATTAGTAAGGTTTCCCGAAGCATGACACATATTTCACAGTAAAGTTTACAGAAATGTGTGTGTACAGAAAAATGTGGTTTTTAAAGTGAATTTTAAAATAGTCAAAAAATAATTTTAGTTTGATTTAATTTTACTTTACTAATTCATACAACCGTAAGGTAAATCTAATAGGTTTACTTTGGTATAGAAACATTTCGGTTTATGTAGGAAGGAATTTTATTGACAGTTATAAAAGTTTTAAAACAATTTTTATGTATTTATACGTACAGTAAAGTGACATTCAGTTACAATTTTTGATATATTTTATCAATTTTACATACTAGTAGTTCTGTGAACAGTAGAACTCCCCCCCACCATGTTCTTGTTGCTATTATAGTCTTAAGTTTTCTCTTTGGACTCCAAGTTGAAGTATCGTCCATAATTTCTCTTTGAATCCCGAATTGATATTTTTCCTTGGTGATCAAACTAGACATAAAACAAATTAATACTATATTCAATAGTACATCAAAACATCATATTAATAGAAAATAACCGTTGTTAACACTGTTTAAGATGTCAATCTTACAATATGCACCTAAATTTAAAAAATGCACTTTAGGTACTAAATTGATTGCTTAGAATTTTAAATTCACATCACTTAAGATAATATATTAAATGAAAAACCTCCTGAGCGACGCCATACTGAAACGGTTCACAAGAATAAAAATAATTCGACCTAAGTTCAAAGAATTTTCTTGCCAAATTTTGTTAAAAATCGGTACATGCATTTGGAAGTTATCCTTGAACAAACAAATACACATATATTTGAGCAGCCACCATCTTGAAACGTATAACAAGATAGAAACCCTTATAGATACGTAGTTCGGTCTAGGTTCAAAGAATGTCCCTGCCATTTTTTTTTTAAATTGGTCAACGCGTTTGACACTTATCGCAGAACAAAATCCGGACAGATGGACAAGCGAAGTGCCAAATGGTCAAGCTAAAAGAGAACCTCATTATTCTTGATCAATTAAACAAATAAAAGGGTAAAATATATTCCAGTCGATAAGAGTTTAACATTCATAAATTTAGAATAACATGATAAGAACTTAATGTGGTCAAACTCTACTTAGATAAACTCAATAATTTATAATTGTGCAGGTCAAATTGTCGATGAGTAATTTCTGTATTCTTGGTGCAGGTAATAACACCTAAGGATAGTTGTAATTCGTAAGTTTACACATATACAATTTACACAATAATTTATTTCTTCACTCGGCAAAGATTGTCAATCCTGACCTATTAGTGGGAGCTACTGAGTGAATTAGTTTTCACAATCCTTGCATACTAATTGGCAAATATCCACCTTAAGTTTCCTATTTTGAGACAAGCCAGAATCTTATGAAAACTCCCGGAGGTGACGGATGCCATAACCCTCTTATTATTATTAGCCCCGCGTCTTACTACCCGTTCGGGTTATACGCACTTACGCTAATGTGTAATGGTAGGGTGATTGTGAGATTAAATGGAGGACCTACAGTTTAACGTGGGATCCGAACCACGGTGGAGGCCTGGCATTCCCCACATTCACAAGATGTCTTGTCAGAGGTGAAGGAAGGGTTTGGTAATCAGATAAATCTGTGCCGGGACCGAGGATTGAACCCTGGACCACCTTAACCCTCTTCTCCTCACCTGCCTAGTCCCTTAATATTTTCAGCCTTGCCTTTTTACGCTCTCAACCTCACTTGTCTGTCACCTTAAAGCTATTCGTCCTATTTGATTGTCACCTTAACGCCCCAAGTCCTACCTATCCGCCATCTTAAAACTTTTAAGTCTTTCCTACGTGTTGCCTTAATAATTTCAGCCCTGATCGCCTTATTAACGGTCTTAGTCTCACCTGCTGGTCACCTTAACTCCTCTGTGATTGCCTCTTTAACGCTCTCAGCCTTGACCGTCACCTCAACGCTCTCAGCTTTACTTAAACCACTGTTAACACACCCTCATAAATGATATCACAAACAACATTATATTGGAATTTTTTAATTTGAAGGAGGTGACCTGGTGGTCTAGGAGTAAGGTGTCGGACTTCTGTGCAGGGGTCCGGGGTTCAATCCTCGGTCCCGGCACAGATTTATCAGAATACCAAACCTTTACTTCACCTCTGACAATACATCTTGTGAATGTGAGGAATGTCGGGCCTCCACCGTGGTTCGGATTCCACGTTAAACTGTAGGTCCTCCATTTAATCTCACAATCACCCCACCATTACACATTAGCAGTAAGTGCGTATAACCCGAACGGGTAGTAAGACGCGGTGCTAATAATAATAATAATTTGAATAAATCTTTGCTTAAATCTCAATTAAAATCATATATATTTTTTACATAATAATTGCTAGAAATTAATGTAAATTAAAACCTAGTTCAATAAAGAACACGAAGGAAGATATTAGTGATCCTCCAGCGAGGAAAAAGAATGGAACTTTCAAATGTTCCATAGTTAGCACAGTGTTTCTCGCTGTGTGTATATTAGCAATGTATGGACGCAACTCTCCGGAGACGGTTTTCAATTCTATTACATCTACATACCACTTTCTTAGAAGCCCTGCTTCGAACAACCTAGATATGATCGAATTAATCCTCGGTAAGAATCTCGAACCGCTCGGCACGCTGTAGCAGAGTCCAGTTATCAAGATGGTCTCCTCCATCACGTGTAGAGCTGGGAGGTCGTCGATCATGTACCGAGCTTTCCTGACGTGATAGTCTGCCGTATCCGATCCTACTATAGTGGCCGAATCTCTATGGCGTGATATTTCGTCCAACATATCCTCTATATCCGGCATTGGTACAAATCTCTGCATGAGTATCGTCAAAACTCTGCTGCTATCCATAGCTATGACCAGCTCGGTGCCAGGATACACGAGGATCCTCAACCCTGATTCGCTGAGTCCCTCCAGCGTGTCGATGTCCGACAGATACTTGGAAATGTTAAAGAAGCTGGATAGCGAACCTTGGAAAGTGCTTGTTATGATCAGGCTGAACCAAACCCAAAATATGAAGAACCACCTTTCTCTCGCCAAAAAAGGCTGTCTGGGATATGAAACCCCGACGAACGATTGAAGCGTTTCAAAGAGGGCAGAGTACAGTCGCTCCGGATGATCCCAGACGGAGAAGTTCCTGATGAAGTACCAGAATACCGTAGAGAGTAAAATACTGCTACCGATAGCGGTCCATGTGAGATGACTGAATGGTAAAAATAGGGTCAGATGTCGAGGAAAAAGGGAAGATTTTGGTACCACAACGTAAACTTTTCTGACGTCGTACGGGTAAGTGTTTTCCGTGTCCTCGAACACGTAATTACATGATCGAGCCTCACCTGTGATGTCGGCTCTTTTATTGATAACGTCCCCGATGGCTCCAGTGAACGTTCCGTTGGGTAGTTTGTACCCGTATCCTATTCCATCTAATGGCAGGACTATCTCGAATGAGGTATTCATGCGGGATGATATCGTCTCCATTAGTAGGATGTCTGGGCCGTAAAGGGGTCTGCTTTGCGACTTGTCTACAGTGGAAAATACTCTTGGAATAGATTGATGAGCAGAGACTTTGAAGACATATCCGTTTCTGTCACATGTAAAGTGATATGACTCCAAAATATATTTCCGTGTGGCTTTGTATTTAAAGTCTATGATACCATATTTGCAGCTGATTGGATTACACGTGACAGCTCTTATTATTTCATAATTGTTAGTACTAATATCAAACTTTACTTTTGTTTCTTGACCAACATACTTCAATTCTTTCCAACAAAGAATTTTCACATTGGTTGCGCTGATATTCCCAAATAACTTAAGGATATTACCTATAGAGGAGTCACACCTTTCCGTATCTACTAAAATATTTACAATAAACTGTGTCCTAGAATTCAAAAGGCGAGAGAAACTCAAAATAGAAAGATAAATCGGGTTTGTAGAGTTTAGTAACAAAACTATTCCATCATCTCTGGCAGAGTGACCTTTTTTTAAGATTGGTTTTGAATAACTTTTATCAATGGATAACATTGAAAACTTGATTAATTCATGAAGTAAATATACAACTTTTTGTGAAAATTGGGGGTCATAAGTGTAATCAATAGCTGTATATCTTTTAACACTTTTCCCAAAAAAGTAGTCGAATTTGTAAGGGTTCAAAGAAGTCTCGGTGCCGTAATTTTTTGAACCGGCTTCCCTTGGTTTTGTTGATCCGTGTTCAAAGAAGATTGTAAATAATAATACCATCCAAACATTCATCATGGATTTCTTTTGCAAAACTATATTATAGTCGAGGTATTTGTTAATATAAAAATAAAACAATCAGGATAGTGTTTATAAAATTGGCTACATAATTATTTTGATTAGTAATTCATATTTATAAAACGTACATTTATTAGATTTGTAAATTGATTAAAACATTCCAAAACCTACACAATTATTATTCGTGTATTCTCAGTTTAATATTATTTTTATTTAAAAAAAACCACAGCGATTTTATAGTTATTCCTCGTGTCATTTATTTTTATAATCTATTTAGGATTAATGATGGTTTTTCTATCCATGCACCATCGTAGAAAAATGTTCATAGTAGTTTAAATATTTTAAATTTCACATGCAATTATAGGAATTTGTTTAGTAACATTGTGTTATTTTTCTGGGTTAAATAATTTTAAGGTTTTTTACACATCCTTAAATATGTATGTTTAACATTTAACTACACTTCACGAATCCCTTAAACTTAGCTTGTGATCAGACAAAAATGATTCTTTAAAAATGTATGGTCGATTTCTCAAACTCTGAATGTAAAAAAAATACTTAATTTTTAATGAAATCTTTTATATTATGTATAGCGCACGGCACATTTTTTTAAATGAAATCTGTTATATTATGTATAGCGCACGGCATTTTTTTTTTCGACGTCTTCTTCCCACTCACCAATATTCCTTTGTAAAACATGCATGGTAAAATAATGTTTTCATTTTCAATTTATCGATTTATAAAATTGCCCCAGGGTTTTACAATTTGTTTCAGGCAAATATTTATCCGTGAAATGTGGCTTCTCTAATGCTGCATCGATCAGAGGGGGTTAGTGCACTGGGATGACAAAATGACCCAGGCTCACACATACATAACATATATAACGTTGTGTACTCTCCGTATCTTGAAAAATAAAGCGAAATAAATTACCACAATTTACAAACAGTGTCATAAAGAAGTGACAGTTTAGTAGAAAACTGTAATATGTTATATTGTCTTTCTGAATTTTACCTTTTTTAACGTATCAATAAACTTTGAAACGGGAAATTAGGGGTCCCACCTTACTCGAAAGGAAATATATTTGCACTGCTATATTTATTATAAGAATGGTGGTTCTGAAACTTCAAAACAACTAAAACAATCCTTAATTAACTTAAAATATTATGTTTGAGCATACATTTTTAGTACCAAATACCTACTACCTGTTCAGGTTATACGACTATGTAACAATTACGTTACTTATTTAGGGATTAGCAAGGTTAAATTGATAGGAAGTGTACCCAAATTTGCGCGGAGGGAGATTTTAAAAACCATTTAGGAAAATCCCTCCTCAGTACCCAACCGAACCACGCTCTCCTTGTCATTGGTAGTCTAGTATGTTGCGAGAGGGGCGCCTTAGGTCATGCGGCCACCGAAGCAGGTGACCAAATTACTTTTTTTTTAGTTTAAGGGAAGCTGGATCCACATATTTCCAAACATTTTCTTTTATTTTAGAACTGAGAACATTTGTCATTAAATTCCCTTGGTAGTGAGCTAATTCTACCTTTTCTTATTTTTTTGATTAAAAGATTAACATTTTTTTTATCTAACGTGTTGGTTCATTTCATATTCATTTTGTATTGAAGCTTTTTTTTTTAGCGGGATTTCTGGACGTCAGCAACGCGCCTCAGCGCTCCGTTAGGCTTCCCTTTGAAATATTATTTTTTAAACCAATATTTTAAATTAAAGGCGATTAACGGCTTACATTTGAGGGCTCGACGTGTGGAACGTAGCTTAGAGAATAGACACCAACATTAGCGTATAAAGAGGATGGGAAAACCAAAATGATTAATAACAAGTGTGAAATTAGCCTCAGACCGACCTAGATTCGAATTTAGACCTCTCATCACCAGCAACATAATGTGTCTAAAACTGGAATCTTAGACCACGAGACCACATCTGTGTGTCCAACGTTTCGCCCCTCAGATAAATAAGTTGGTAGCGTGTCTGACTACTGAGCTAAGGGTCCCTGGTTAGACTCCAGACATGACTGAAATTTTTTATCATTGATGAAATGTGAGTGCCTCCTTTTACAGTGATAAATTAACGGCCGAGGGCTGGATGTTGTCTGTTCTAGATTTTAAATTAGCTTATAAACCTTGTGCTTGTATAATTAGTTGGTTTATAAAGTGGACCGTAATAACGCAAATAAAAAACAAAACCCTGTCGGCAGTTCATCAAAAATATCCCCAATGCAGGCACATTTTATAATTATAATTTTAATTAATTTAGTCTATGATTTTACAAAATTTGTGTTTTGCACATATAAAATATCCTTTAATGTAAATGTTTGGTTTAAGCTACCGTTCACCATAATGCTTCGTACTATCCTTTAAATTTTAAAACAGTATAGTAACTATGTATATATATTTAATGAAATAAAACTATTGTAAAAGTAATTAAAATGCAAATTATTTACTTCAGTAAATACATAATGATTTTAAGCTGCTTGTTTTTGATTGAATACAGTCAGGTGAAAATTTTATTTTTCAAATAAGTTCATACACAAGGATTAACGAATTAATACATAGGATAATAATGAGACTAGGTGAGAAGAAATGTACCACTATTAGCGCATTCAAAGGGGGGTAAAACCCAGGTGAAAATTACATACGAAAAACCACACCAGTTCCACCGGCCCAGAATTGAACCTTGACCACAATTTTGAAACTATCAAACATGACAAATTTTTTGTAACCAAAATGCAGTTACAGAATAAATCCAACAGTAATAATTTACGAAAATATATTTAGTCTATATTATTTATTTCCTAATTTTAAAGTATGTTTGAATCTTTTGATTCGTTGTAGATTTTATCACTTTAGATCACACCTAATTTCCAGCAAATAATGACAGGGTAAATTATTATGATTAACATTTAACCAAATCTCTTGGTTCTGAAATATTTCCATTATTTAATTAGAAATAACTTCTGTTTAAAAGGTGATACGAATGACCTGATTAAGAAAACACATGTTCCATGAATTATAACTATATATAATAAAATGCATAGTTATATTTGTCAACACATTTATAGAACAAAACTATCTAATTCAAAACTTGGTCAGGAATAATTGCTCCAAAATCCACTCCTGTTATGATTAATGAAATATTTTGGTGCAATTTTCTCCATTATTTGTGGCCTCAGTCGATTTGTTCGAAATTCAAATATTGCACGGTTTATATAATTCTAAATTCACATTCAAATGGAATCCACATGTATGCATTTTCCAGTTTATTTATTTACTTCCCAATCTCATTTATACTTTATAATAAATATCTTATTTTATCCGAACAAAATGGGCAACTATTATGGGTAAAAAAACGGTAGATATAAATGCGCCGATTACTAAGGATTATCGGGGACAGATTGTTATGATCTGGACTTCCTTTCCCGCTTCATAAAATCTTCCAGTTCGACTCTCTTCACTATCTGCGCTCTCCATCATTGATTTGTTTACCGCGTGAATATTACACAATCCAAAAACGTTTGACGGTTAAAAAAGAAAGGCAACAGGAATGGCTATGAAATGGACCACCGTTTTACAATATATTTTTTTTATAAAGGGTACACTGGGGTGGAAGAGAATATGGTGGAAATGTTCTTCCGATTCGGAAAAACGGACAACAAAAAAGAGAGGAAGGAATGACGTTAAAACTGGGTTTGGTGGTCGGGAAGCATTGTCTTGGATCCATAGTGCGTGATATTTTTTTTTTTAAGCCGGAGTCTTAACGATAATATAATGATATATGAGATATAACGTTTCAAACTAACAAAAAAAAAGGTAACATTAAAAAATACTGGACCTGACTTATTCGATTCTGACCAGCGTTTAAAGCATAATTCTTGCAATATACCGAATTGCCGATGACATAGAGGGCAATTACAAATGCCGTTAGGGTTTACTAAATTTTTCTTTTCTTAAATTATTTTCACAACCACCCCTCAACGAAACTGCGATTAAATCTCCTTGTTTCCCCATCCCTTATCATGATGGATGACGATCCTTTTTTGTTAAAAAAACAACTAACCCACATTTTGGTCGTGCTGGTGGTCACACAGTATGAGGCACTAGGGTCGTAATATATTGGATTGACATTGGCGAGGTATGAACCTTGCCTGTATGCTTTCATCAGTTCCTCCGCACGCTAGTGCGTGTGCACTTTTTCTAACTACTCCTCCTCATCTATATCCTATGGCATATATTAAACCGTTAAATAACCTAGTTATTAAAACATAAAAGAAACGTAAAAATAAATCACACCCATCTTGTTCTTCTAGGTTAGATAGCTCATCTGGTCATAGCGCGATTTGCAACAGCATTTAGAAGGACTGTTTAATCATTGATGCCCACGATTCTAATTTAAGACAATTCAAAAATATGAGAGTTTGTGCATTGTATGTTATTTTACATACATATTTTTCTAGCATCGCATCTTACTACCTGTTTAGGTTATTACATATGCGTTCTAATTACGACAGTGTGTTTGGTATAAAGAAGGTTGAATTTAGAAGTGTAGCTGAATCTTCGTAGAAGAAGGAGAAGGAAAAATTAAGGGAAAACCCTCCCTCAATACACCTAACCGGGATTTGATCACCGATATCGGTAGACTAGTCTACTGGTAAATTGACGCCTTTTACCATGTGGCCACCGAAGTGGGTAATACATTTTCGCTTTGTTTTGTTAAGAAATAAATCAACGTGTTTTGGCATTCACATATACACTATTATTATAAATAATTTTTGGGCTGTATAAATGAGCTCTCTGGTAAAATATATAGAGCTAAATATGTTGGGTGGTAGGATAATAAAGTTACGCGCTATATCAATAGTTACTGTTTTTTAAATTAAAAGATTTAAAAACAATCGAGCTAGGAATTCTTTGGTCTGGATGTGAAATGCCCTGCCGACCAAGGGAAAACCTCGCAGATTTGACTCGGTGCCAACGTGCTCAACTGGCCCGCTTAGGATTTGACCCGAAAGGTCAGAGCTCAAATTCGAATCCCGGAAGGAGGCCTTAGCGTGGACTTGACCACGAGACGTGGTTTTATATGTCTTCTTAGAATGCTGGTTATTTTCTATTAACTATTTTCATCCTTATTTCATTAGATTATTTTATTAATAGTCGTTGTTTTTAGCATCGTGTCTTACTACCCGTTTGGGTTTTACGTTAATACACTAATTACGCTAATGAGTTTAGGGATTTAGAAGGTTATATTTAGAGTAAATGTACCCGCATTTGCGTAAAGGAGAATGTAAACCCATTTAGGAAAACCACCCTCATTACACCCAACCAAGATTCAAGCCTCAATCTTCCGGTCATTGGCAGTCTTGTATAGTAGCGCGTTAGACTATGCGGCCACCGAAGTGAATGACGTGTTAAATGTATTAGTGAACAGATAGATTAAAGGAAAATAATGATATTTAGGTATT
Organism: Timema poppense; assembly: GCA_902141375.1. Classification (NCBI taxonomy): domain Eukaryota; kingdom Metazoa; phylum Arthropoda; class Insecta; order Phasmatodea; family Timematidae; genus Timema; species Timema poppense. The sequence goes on from CABFOV010002236.1 coordinate 62,355, forward strand.
ATATTTAGAAGGGATTTTTAAGAAACCGACTGATTCTATCATCATACGTATCACAAACTAACTTAATCTTAGAACACAGACAACAACTGACCGTTAAATTCATTACAGTGATTGGTGAATCACCAATTTTTACACACACACTTTTAGACCAAGCAATAATTCGAGCCTGGGATCTTGAACTAATTAGCTGGAGACGCTCTCCACTAAGCTAAAGAGTCGAACCCCAGGCTCCTTTGTCAAAGTCAAGCGCACTAATGTATGCATAAAACAGCATGTGTTTAATATATAATTTATGTTCTCAAATATTCGATCTCTGTAGTCTTAAGATAAGGTTCTCGCCTTATGTTCGTGGGTTCAAACACAACCGGGATCGACGTATTTTTCTGAAGCGATAAAAATCCGTAGCACAATTTCTTTCGTATGGCAAATAAAGCCATCGCGTCGGTCCCATATCGTGTAAAAGAACCCTGGAATGTGTGAACATACCTTTCCCGCCAAAATTGATAAGTCCTTTCGCTGTCGCTAATAGAAATTCTCGTGTACTGATACAATCAGTCGGTTCAGAAATTGCACCTCAAATAAATAAAATAAATTAAATATTTTCAAATATATTGAAATATCGGGCTATCTACCAATGCAAACTCTTGTTTTCATTTTAATGTAAACAAACATAATATGGGAGTGTGTAGTTAAATTACTTTATGTGAGATGATTGACTATTTCAAAAAAGCCTTTTCGAACACAAGGTAAATATATCATTTTACAAAACATAACGACAGTTATTTGTCCATCGTTTAACTTTTGTGTCTGGAAATGTAGTGAAGAATCAAATGACTTTCAAAATATTTACTGATGGAATCTTCTTTGTAGTGAAACGGTTTTTTTATAACCCAAGAGTAAAAATATATTTTCAAATTATATTACCATTTTTATACTATTTACATTTTACATGTCAGGAAAATATGTTTTATGTTGTAAGTAGCCAATACAAATATGATTTTTAGGGTTGTCTTAAGTTAGTAACCCGCCCCGGTGGCGTAGTTGGCTAACGCGCTTGTCGTGTTGAGCTCAACCACTGAGGATGGGGAGATCGAAGTTCGAATCTCGGTCGGGTGAACTGCGGGTGGTTTTCCTAAATGGTTTTCCACTCTCCCTCCACGCAAATGCGGGTTCACTTCCT